>JAAAQI020033899.1:0-18778 GCA_011800005.2 Stichodactyla mertensii | reverse complement strand
GGGGGGGGGTCAAAACAAATTGTCCATATCACAAAAAGGGGGGTCAGGAAAAACCAAACATGGTCTATCCACTATTGCACCAGCCCCCCCCCCCCCCTCCTTAAAATTGCTACAATTCAAAGTTGTCATTTCTAATCTTGCTCCAACAACGGCAAGTCTGGTAACTCATATACTATTTCCATCATCTAAAGTCGATGTTATCGAGCTTCAAAACCTTTTTAAAGTCATAGTTAAAATAAAGTCATTAAAATGATGTGTGTATGTACCTATAAATTGTTAAGAAAGAAAAATCCCAAACAAAATTGGTCCTTGAAAATCATAATTTTCGGCCTTGAAAAGGGCATGAAAGGTCCTTGAATATTGTGTTGGAGATGTAGCACAAACCCTGTTTAAATAACCAATAACCACGCTTTTATGGCCAATCGAAACCGTAAAGGTTTACAAACTTGTAAAGGTTTCGACATCAGTTCGTGGTAGTTTTTATTTGTCAAGTGTTAAAGAAGACCAAAGGTATACGAGTATACGTTACATGGGCAGGGGGAAATCTTTTGCACCTCGCACGTGCCTGAAGCTGACACAAGCTTATTTTGTCCAACGGAGCCCTGTCCATTCTGAAATCACTCAGTAGCAAATCCTGTAATCTGATTGGTTCTCAACAGTGCTATTTTGGCTGTAATTCTCATCTTTTTTCAGCCAAACAGATTGAAACACTAAACTAAAACAGCCAATCAGATTTCATGACTGGATTAAACACGAACCAATCAGATTGCAGGAAAGAAGAGACACAAATATTATTTTTTGGAAAATTGTTGTTGCAAAAATTATTCGGTTATTTTGGTAACCAATGAATTTATTTTCAACCCCAAAAAAGCTGTTGATTTTTATTCAGGTGTACTTTTTAATGGCACGATTTCAAAATGGATATAATAAAATAGCAACTGAGGTTCGTACTGTGCAATTTTGATCTGAAATCAAACTTGCCTGCTACGCGGTCGTGCGATTTTGTCATCACGCGTTTGATTTCAGGCCAAATTTCATTCCACTCATTTCAATGACCATTAAATTCCGGTCTATCAGAATATGGAAATGGTTCACATCTTGGGCTTGACCTAAGATTAGGAGGTATTCAGTCGTGAGATTCCCAATATTGCGATTATGAAATCGGACCCGGGAATGACTTCTCTCTCGGTCTATTAAAAAGCGAACAAAGATAAAATTAATTATTCGTGTACAATGGCATGCGTTGATTTTATTTTAGGCTAGACCACCTTGTTAGTGATATAAACATAGGTTGGTGAGATGCCAGGTGATACTGCATTGATCGACCTCTGAACGTACTGTAGAAAAATGATAAGAAACCAGTTGGAAAGTAATGAACAGGACATAACAAAGATTTTGGTTCAAGTAGGTCAATAAGAGCTTATTTTGGATGACCCAAAACTCGTTATAATAGAAATGATAAGGCAGCTTCTCAACAGCTTTAGTGAGGTCGGGTTCATCGAATTTAGGAATGTTGCGCATACCTCTGTCTCGATTTAAAAAATGCTTTCATGATCCATAGGACGTGTTCATGAAGGCGTAATTTACTACCACTACCAGAATGCTTTGAGTGGCTTCCTTTGTCAGATAAATTTTACCAATTGTCTGTTTATTTTCGTTAGAGCAAAATATCTGAATAAGAAAGTAATTTGAAATTCTGGTAGTGGGAGTATAAAGTCATCTAACGGTTCATTGGAGTAAAGGGGTATCTGATTTTTATGCATAATAAGCTAAGGTTATGAAATTGTTAGGAATAGGACCGCTCTTGGTAGATCTGGTACCGTTCGTTTATTGGTGACATCACTACTAGTCAACGACTAGAAGACGATTAGTAAACGACTGACTAAAGGTTTACAATCAAGCTTATTTATAGCAAAGCGAACTAAAGAATACAATAAATTAAATGTCAATCAACGATGTTTCAGGATGTTACAAGTCAAAAAGATGATTAGACATAGTTGATAAACGTGAGAACAGCACTCTAAATTAAAGTAAAGGATAAAGACAATAAGCAAAGACTATAAAATACTAAGTTATCATGTACCAAAATAATAGCATACCCAGTGAAACTACTTATACCAACGAGCAGTACGAGACAAGATAGATATGACTGAACATAAATATATGGTACTAATTCAAAAATTAAGACTTTAAGAAAAGTAAAAGGTTGTAAAAGGTTATAGTTTAAGGTAGGTGCAACTTGAAACGAATATTCATGATGGGAGGAACTACGACTCTGAAAAGGAAGATACCACGTACACCATGACTCAACAATTTAATGTCCTGTGAGTTAAGGCCAAAACACCTAAGCCTAAACCTAACACTTATAACAAATAACGCTAACGAGAAATTAGGAACAGTGTTTATGCTGGATCAACTGGTGATACATTTTCCGTGAGAAATATATGTAACTCGGCAACTGGGATAAAATTAGCGAATTTGTGTTTCATAACAAAACTATACATCAAAGAAAAATTTTAGGAGCATGTGGCCTTCGTTGAGTGTGCCCCTGGGAAAGCCAAAGCTCCGTTATAGTTTGTTGAAGAACGCAAAAAGAAGACTGAAGAAGAAGAAGAGGAGGAGGAGGAGGAAGAATAGAGTGATAATGATGATGATGATGATACTGGTGGTGGTGATGATGATAATGATAGTGATGAAGGGAAGGTTCTTATATAGCGCATTTCAGAAACTCGATGCGCAATCCGCAGTCGCGCAGCTTACAATCATGCATGTTGAGCGCAGGCAGGGCTCCTGGCGCAGGTTGAAGCAGTTTTTGAAATACGGTATAGGCTTGGGAAATATGTTAATAGCACATTGTTAGTATCGTGTATATGTTCAACATCTCGAGGATCACAGCTTGAAACAGTTTTTGATATATCAGTACAATACGTACATTCCAAGGTAATCCAGCAATCCAGCAAGGAACGTACTAGACTTGTACGTGATTACATTTCCTTTTCTAAATCTTGACTTTTCTGTCTTACGTGATGCCAAAGACAGGAATCAAACACCCCGATCTTTGATTGGAATGAGAGCCTGAACTTGACCCCCACTATTTCTAGAACATGTACATATTATTTCTAAAAAAAAGCATGAATTTCTTATCACGTTTTCTTGAATGGAACTGTGCAAAAGATTAAACAGTGCTTTGGCATTAGGGTACATAAGGTTCCGGGGATAGATTTTGTTAGCAAATTGCATATTCATTCCCATCCCCGTTCCCATCAGAAGTATATGAAGATCCACTCCCAGTTGCTATAGCTCCAAGAAAAAGAACCTACTTTAACTTAGAAGCGTAAATTCTTGGACTAAAATTCCTCTTGCGTTTCATTTACTATTGATAGGAGGCAACACATGTCACGTGACTTTGACAACGAACGGCGTGACCACAGCTGTCGATGGTGCTTGCAACATTATCCATAAATCCCCGAACAGCTGATAACATTATTGTTTCATAGTATCGTGAAATTGTTCTTCTAATTAAGATCAAAAACCGATAGAAATCAGTATTGGGGATTATAACAGATCGCATGCAACCATTTTTGAAACTTTCCCCTTTACAGTTGCCTGGACTGCAAAAGTGGCCAATGTTAAGTTTAAAGGATCAGACGCGATAATCTCTTTGTAATTCGCTGTATCATTTGTCCTCTCCTGCTCCCAATTAAGAGCATCCGACATTGTTGAGTATAGTCTAGAGCATCTTTTAACAATATATTTTGTAAAACTCATTTCGCCAAATGGATTTGTAGTGCAGGTAACATGTAAGTACTATAAACCTACATTCATGACTTTGGTACGTTGTAGAATAATTATATTTAATGAGACATTTGCAGGGGACAGATTTGAGTCTAAGTCTAAGAAAGATTTTTTTGTTATCTGCATGACCTGTTCGTCTTTCATGAAGCCTTTCCAATCGGGTAACAGTGTCCTTGACCATGCAGTGCATATATTAATATTTAACAAGTCATGTCCATCCACGTCATAAAACTAGGAAAAAGTCATTGAATCATGAAAGTGATTTTTGAAAACTGCCATCCACATGAACACTTTCCGTTTTCTGCATTAAACTCTGAGAGTTTCCCATGACTCAAATTATATTTGTATAACTCGTTCATGAGGTATTTTAAAAGAAATCTTCCAATAGCTATATGTATACCGTCCTGGGGTATTATTATCTCCGCAGCATACTAATTCATTCATTTCAATCACTGATTGCAAAGGCTAAAATGTTTGTAATTACATTAGCACCAGAATGTTGCTTGAAATCTTTTAAGCAAAATAAAAAAGTCACCAATCCATAGTTAAGTTTGTTTCTAGGTCATGTTTTTAAAGTGCCATTTTTAGTCAGGCAAAGTTTTGTGAGCACTGATAAAAAGGATTCTCTCATATGAAATTAAGACAAAATTTTTCCTATGTGCAAAAGGGCAGCCAGTGCTTTTTTAGAAGAAATTGGGACTGGAACAAACTCTGGACTACAAGAATTACTCTTCATCGGACTTAAACGTACAAATTCATAGGCCCAATATTCCAGCCCTTATATAGTATTTTGTTAATTCCCTAGCCATAGGACAGCTTAGAATGTATGTCATCTCAACTATTTCATGAAGTCTTTAAGAAATAGTTTATTTTAACCTTCAAAACGTGATATCCCAAGTCAAAGGTCAAGCATATCAATTTTCTTAAAAAGGAAAAACTTGGAGTCTTGTAGTCTTAATTTGTATTTTTGATTTTTATTTTGAATTCATTTGCATGCTTCGATAACTTGAATGGCACGTCCATGCACGTAGCTAATGAGTAGATCGGCGTGGATCTGATTATAAATGGACCTGAAGATGCTTGTGCTGTGCCATTCGATACTGGCACAGACCTGAAGGTGAACCACCCAAAGACAGCCGTGTTGTACTTTGCCATATTGTCCCCACTACACGACCAAACTATCAGTTCCTCAGTATTTATTCTAGCGCTTACTTCGTTATCTGACTCTCAGGTAAGTTAATACTTTAGTAAAATTAATAAACATTAAATAAGAATCTATTTAAGACTAAACAATTTCACTTCAACACATAAATAAGAGATTCGACTAATAAAAAATCTAGTGCGTTCGTGAAATGCAGATTAGTTCATTCAGATCAATTGTTTTTAATCCTAAACATGTAAAAAATCATCTAAATCACTTGTTTTGTACGTTCGTAATTCTTAATAATATATAAATCGATGGGTTATGAAAATACAAGTGATTCCATAGATTTTTATTCTCGTATAGATTCACACTGTAAACTGAGAATCACTTGCCTCAAATGTCAAGACTCATTGGAAAAACATTTCTTTTTTTGCGCCTCGAAGTTATTGTTTTAGAAAATACTAGTGTTAAATATAAGATATAATTTATGGACAAACAACTCTTCCCTGACTGCCGAAGTCCAAACTATTGCTTTTTAATAAAAGAAAATCATTTTTATCTTGGACAAATTAAAAGCATGTTGGTTAGTTCTTAGTTGTGTTGATAATTCTGATCTGAGCTGAGTTCTTCGTTTAAAATTGTTAATGCCACGATTAATGCTTCATTGTTGGCTGACGTATTTGTCTGTAGTATAGCTACATATCTTGAGTTAAGAGTCCGTATCATTTGCTTTCTGCCGTATCATACTGTTTATGAAAATATTTGTTGAGGATTGGACTTTGTACTCACAGAGGTGTCTGCGTCGAAACAACAAGCAAACAGTGTTGAATGGAAGACATAAGCCGATAGCGGACATGAAAAGAACTACATGTATAACTGTTAGCTCCCACCCTCCGCCCCAAGAACACTAGCACTCTGCAAATAGTCGTTGAGGCTTTGGAGAGACGGAGCTACCTGCTTACCTCAAAACCTTCATTCAATAGACCTTTCTCGCGCTGCAGCCATATTTATTCCCGTAAGAAATAACACTTTATGCTCGGATAAAATTGAACCGGAGTGTTTGGATGCGAGGCATGCACGCCGGGAAAAACTACTGTTTCAGTCAACATGTATGGCCGCTGCGTGAGAAAGGTCTATCGAGATATTCTAGATAGAAAAACGAAATAGTTGGTGAAATTTGAATTTACTCCCAATAGGAATTCACGACGGTCTTCTTTGTTTGAATGTACTTAGCTACAGGCCAAAAAGGTTACCATTCTGATTTATACTGGACTCTTGCTATCATTCAGACCCATGCAAAGCATGACATGGCGGTATATAATTCCAGTCAATTTTGTTATAGCTATGGATTTTCCTGATAAAACGAATGCTCTTATTGGTTGAAAGATGATCACGTGGTATTAACTAAATCTAAATGTATCCTGAGCGAGATACAGGCAACACGTGAAAAGGAAAGGTAAAATAAGCCAGCACACGGCTCGGTGCACGTGATCAGAGCGTGATTAATCCGGTGCACGAATCAGAAACAAGAAAGCTGATAAAAATCGCTTCAGATTCCAGAGTCCAGAACTTTTGTTTACTTTTCGCGTACGTATTGAATAAATTCATTTTATTTTCTAAATTGGTTGGGAATCATTTCTCTGTTGTTACATAACAAACCACTTAATGTCCGATCCCTTGGAAAGCAGTTAGTTTTGTTTCCCCTCGAGTCTTGATGTTTCTCTCGGCTTCGCTTCGGGAAACATCAAGCCTCTCGGAAAAACAAAACTAACAGTTTCCCTCGAGATCAGACATTAAGTGTATAATAACGCCCGTTGACCCTCTTCAGTGCTATCATTTAATAGGATAACCTTAAGATCCGGAATAGCTAGTAATGTGATCAAGATAGCTATGTAATGTACTTAACCATCCTTAAGAAACCGATAAAGCAATATTTAAATCCTTTTTTATTATTCTAACTACTTTAACTGATCCTTTGATAGTGAAGTGAGCTTTCCTTTAAAAAAATGTTATTTGCATAACAGTCAAGACAGCGACAAAAAGAGCGATTCTAACAATTCTTTCTCGACATTCAGTTATCAGTTTAAGCAGTTTTTGGAAGAGCTAATGCTCAACACAAATTTTTAAATTTGGAGAAACAACTGATGTCTGCGAAAGTGCACGCGGTGGATCTGGTGGAGATAAGATGATTCGGGGCCCAAAGGAAAGTCTACGCAAGCAAACTGGTTCCAGCGTAACAAGGACACGAAACCGCGTTCTTACGTTTAAGCTCCAATTCCTACCCCGTTGCAAAGGAGACTAGGTGGCACATGACTGCCGCAGCTAAGCGCAATTTAAAATTCTAGTTATTTAACTAAACGTCAGCTTTACGGGTGATCAGACGGAGCCAGGACGAAATTAAACGTCCAAAAGTCAAGGGAAAAAAAAGAAAAAAAGAAAAGAAAAGAAAAATATAAAATAAAAATAAAAAGCAAAACCGTCGACTTAGTGCCTCAGTTGTAATAGGAATAATCCAATATTGCATTGCCTCGTCTTAGTGCAGAAGAGGTAGTTAAGAAACGGCTGTACTGATACTAAGGTTATCAGCAATATCAAACAAGTACAAGTCAAATGTGATTTTCGTATGTTTGTCCTAAGAATTATTTCCAAGATTCTGCTCTGCATGTTTTGTTTGCGACTTCTTATTCTGGGGAGGTCCGATTAATTTAGAATACCTCCCTCAAGACTGACCAAGGCATGAGTTGATTTCGATATTGGAAGATAATATTATGACAAGGAAATATTCTATTTTGTTTTCTAACAAAATGCGGCTGTTGACATCACGCTGACAGGGTGTGAGTCAGGCATTAGCTGTCGGACCAATCCTTTCTATTTATTGAAATAACTATCAATAACAAAACCGTAGAGTTAAAAGTCCTATATCCTAATCTGTTCAAGAAACACGCTAAAACCAAAGGTAGGACTAGAACTGATTTGAATTCAAACCCGTTACGTTTTTTCACGGTTGTGGTACGATTGTCAAACCCGCAGTTATTGGTTCGGGATTAATTGCTCTAATCCATGCATTCTTACTTCTCAGACACAGTAACGTCACATTACGTTAAGACATTTCTTGCTAAGAGGTCCTTGCAGTACTCGGTGTATAAACGCTAATGGGTAATCACGTTTGGTTTTCAGAACTCTTCTCGTGTTAATCATGATCCTCGAGATATTCACAAGCGTGGCCATCATAATCTTGGTTTTAGTTCTGCTGGCTAAGCCAAGGCAGGATCCGCAACACTATCCGCCGGGTCCTCGTCCATATCCGCTTATCGGTAACCTTCCTCAGCTGTGGGGATCGGAGGGATACAGGGCAATGAGTAATATAGCAGAGGCATATGGGGATATCTACGCCTTGACCTTCCCCGGGGGACAAAAAGCAATTGTCATCAACACCGCTGAACTGGCACGTGAAGCATTTTTGACCAAAAGAGATGACTTTTCTGGAAGACCATATACATACATTGGTGATGCTATAACTCGAGGGACCTCAGATATCATATGCGCAGACTTCACCCCAACCATGGTGACTCTACGCAGAATCGTTCATTCTGCTCTCAAGATGTATGGCCAAGGACTACAGCGTCTAGAGAGTACAATTTGTTCCGAAGTAGACGACATTGCGAAAAGATTCCATGAGCATGACGGTCAGGCAGTTGACCCAAAAGTAGATATTGAAGTTGCCGTTTTGAATGTCATTTGTGCTTTGGTCTACGGTCAACGTTATAATATCCACGATCCCGAGTTTGAGAAGATTGTAGATTATAATGACAAATTTGTTGAGATATTCGCCAGTTACAACCTCGTGGATATGTTTCCCTGCCTAAGGTTCCTTCCTTTAAGGACCGTAAAACTGATGAAGGAGTCCAGAAGCACGAGAGATGAGATTATAAACAAAAAGTATAAAGAGCACATGGAAAAATATAAGTTGGAAAACGCCAACAATAATTTTGAAATCCAAGACCTGACTGATGCTCTTCTCAAAGCTGCTTTTGAAGACAGCGATAACAAAGATCCCAATTCAAAACTAACACGAATAACTGAAGACAACATCATGATGACCATGCAAGACATGTTCAATGCTGGCTTTGAGACAACAACTACAATTTTGCGTTGGATATTACTAATAATGATACGATACCCTGACGTCCAAGACAAAGTTCACAAAGAGCTCGATAATGCCATTGGCTCAGGTCGACTTCCTCGTTTGAAAGATCGTGAAAAATTGCCTTATTTGGAAGCGGTTATTTCAGAAACCTTGCGCTTTGTTTCTTTTGTCCCCTTGTCTCTTCCACATAAAGCAATAAGAGATGCAACTTTGGGCGGCTATAACATCCCAAAAGGAACACTCCTCATTACAAACATGTGGGCAATACATCACAATCCTAAAGACTGGGAAAATCCAGACCAATTTCAACCAGAAAGGTTCCTTGATGAAAACGATGAGTTGGTTAGGAACGGTCTCAGAAATTTCATGCCATTTGGTGCAGGAAGAAGACTTTGTATTGGAAAATCCCTTGCTAAGAGTGAAGTGTTCTTGGTGAGTGCAAGACTCCTTCATCAATTTAAGTTCAGAAATCCTCCTGGATCAAGTTTGCCAACATTGGATGGCTGCCAAGGTGTCGTTATGCATCCAAAACCCTTCAAAGTGATTGTAGAGGAAAGAGCTTAGACTTTTTGAAGAAGTTGAAACAACAGCAAACGAAAGAACTGGGAAAAATAGCTTTGTATTCGCAAGGTTTCACTACAATTAATCCGAACTTCTCTTGGGACCCTTGTTTGTTGCAAGCATCATTTTGATGACGTAACTATTTTCGCTTGGAATGCTCATTAAGCATTCACTGTATACATTCATTATGTTTCATTGAATTCTTTTTATTAGAAAATTTGGGAAGTTAAAAATTTTTAGTGGTTAGTATTTCAAATAAGAAGTTTGCTAAGCTGTTTGTAAAACTCAAGCCCGTAGTGTTTTACCCTCCTATCAGAGGTCTCTTTTCATTCATTCTCTCGGTTCTTTTCGCTGCTACTGGCTTTTTTATCTATTACCTCTCGAGCGCTAAAAAAGGAACCTCTAGGTGCCCGGATCCGCAAATAAGTTGTCCGTCATGTTGAATTTTAACGTGAGCTCATGACTGAACAGTTTAGTTGATTACATTATACGTGCGCTTGTTTTCAGGCTTATCTTTGTCAGGGAATATTTTTATTGTTATAGGCATGTGCGTTATAACCAGGTTTTTGGTCGACAACTCGGTTCATGCTCATGCTCATGCTCAAATGTCAAGTCCGGTCAGAGTTTTCCCAGCTCTGTAAGACGATCAAGAACAACAAAAACAAAAGCTAGCTGTACGGAGCGGAGAGGAGGAAGAACGAAAAGGGACCTCTAGTATTTAGGTATAGTGTTATTTAACCAATGAAAGTCTGCCAGCTCCCGTACTCGTTTTCTAAACATTCCATGTAACCAAATGAGGGAGATGTAATAAATTAAAATAATAACGACCCTTATCATCAAGATAATCGAAAAACGAAAAACGCTCAAAATTTAAAACTTTTTTATCCGAGCTGAATTTTTGCTGAATCTTTGAATCCCCCAATATTCACTTGCTGAAATATTTTTCTTGCATTCGAAAGGAATGTTTCTTCAACAAAGTGTGCCATCAAGTCGCTGCGTTCTTAGTTCGGTTATGGAAAAATTTGGGAGTTTACAATCAATCTCTGCTTTAATCCTACCGTCACCGATATTCCCGACCTAGAAAACATGATTTTAAAGTGAGAGTTAAATACCGAGAACGGAGTCAATAAGCCATATACATCCCGAGGGCCGTAAGCCATCTGGGACGGTCGTAAACAGAGTCGGGAAAATAGAATCGTTCCCGATCAGAGTACCGGAAATATAGACTATGTTCGATTACCCGACTTGCCTCCCTTACATATCACTGAATCTCTTATTCAGTAGGAATCAGTTACAGTTCTTTAAGATAGCGAAAGTGACAATCTGAAGGACTTCCCATCATTCAATTATCATAGGTCATAAAAATGGCTATTTAGATTGATTTTGTCACGCTAGAGCGTTCAAAAGATCAAATAAACATCATACAATCGAACAATGTATGATGAAAAGACGCTGATATAAATTGGTTGAGTGAATGGCGTCACAGGGTAAAACCGCTGTACATAGTGACTCTTTGGCCGTGAGTCAATGGCGCGGACGGGGGGAAAACACAAAATTTTCGTACTTTGTTTTCGAATGCGAGAAAATATTAAAGCAAGTAATTATCTATTGGGATCTCAAAGATATATTCGACAAATTTTCAGCTCGGATAAAAGAGTTTCGAATTTTGAGCGATTTTCGTCAAGTATATTGACTTTAAAAGTTATGACACAATGTTAATCAAAATTATATTGTCATGTTAAATTCTTTTCTACATTTTTCCATATGACTCAGGGGCCGCGGAGACGGGGGGAAGGCTGGGGGGACTTCAGGCCCCCCACTGTTTACGAGAATGGCATACATGCCCTACTGTCAAGCGGTAGGAATTTACTAAGGTAGCCCCCCACTTTCAGAATTGCTCCGCCGCCCCTGTGACTATTATGTATGAATAAACAGGTCACGTGAGTGACCCGTTTGTATGAATAAACGCATATTAACCGACTCCATTATGTGTGTCATCTGACAAAGTATCACAAAATGCCCTTTTGTAAGGTGGAATGAACGTTGACTTTAGAAACTTATCAGGTCTGACTATAAACGTTATAATATCTGTATAATATATCGAATCATCTTTTTTCGATAAAGGCTGATAGCATCTTCACTCACTATCTTCAGAAGGAAGTGGTTAGTTCGGAAACTGGTATGGTAATGCAGGTTAGAGCAGTTCACGTCATGATATGTGTGTGTGGGGGGGGGGGGGGGGGATATTGCACCGTTACCGCCACTCACAATCGCCACTCATCCATTTAAAGGTTACATCTTGTCGCCAGATGAGTTAGGGTTAGGTATGGGGAGTGAGCGCGCTGTGCGCTGGGCCACACCCAACATGGGTAGCCATAGCAACCGGGCCCCAGCTGATCACCGCCAGTACCTGTCAAACTGAAAAAAACAGTGGAGTTAAAACTGACTTGGCTAATCAAAAGTTATCATCACTTTAGAGGAGGAAGAAGAGGGAGCTCGATACAAACAGCAACACTGCAAACGCAGCAAGTGCGCCTTGGTAAGGCGGGAGATCACCACAACCATGATAAGGGAAACCGCTGAGCAGCAAGCATCGACTAAGATATAACATTCAGGCATATGCCTAGACACGAAAGTCATATCGTGTTCTACAGGTCAAGTCCGTAGAGTGAGTTTTGTAAAGTCAAAATAATTTTGCTTAACTTTACGAACAAACAATTACCTACAGTAAATTCGAAATCTAGGTTGATGAAACATTTATCTTAAAGAGTTTGCAATAATGTTTCTATAATAAAGTCTTGGTAGTCACGTGTACTGAAAATCGTCTTAAATCATTTCTTACACCTTAATATGCGATCTGCAAAACTAGATCGAGAATAGACTATTTTTTATTTGATTACCAATTTTGAAGGATGCCGCATTTCATTTAGTATCTTTTAAAAAAAATCTTAAAAAGAGAGAATAAGACAAGAATCAATCAATCAATCAAAAGAAAATCCACTTGCCCTGCGGCCCTCCATCTTGAATTTCAACGAAATCCCTCACCCTAGCATTTGAATCTTTACTTAATAAAGAATGATGCTATGTAAGCCCTGTTTTGTATTTTAGGTTACTAAATAAAGATTATTGCCAACGAAGTTAGCTAACATGGAGGAGTTTGAGTTTGTTACGGAAGTGCGTCATTTCTTTTAATAACAAATGAATAAACATAACCTAAATTATCGCGTATGATACTTCTGCATATTGATGAGTATGAATTACATGATAAACTTTTTCAAGATTCTTCAATTTATTAAAGTACTGAAAAGCTTCAAAATATAAGTTTAACTTGTACAACATACAAATAAACCAATCAAATGGTTCGGTGTATACAAACAAGATAATCCATATAATCTAGATAGACATCGTTCATTATTTATCGGAGGGGAGGGATATTTTGAATAGAACCTCTTGATGTTTTGCCGACCTCTGAAGCCTCCTCTCCCAGGTCCTAATAAACGAAACCCCCATAACAAGGAAGAAAAATTGATCTAAAGATACTTTATGGACCAAAAAAAAGACTAATTACAAAATATCACTAAAATGTATTAGTCGAAGGCAAAATAAGATTTCAAAAATTTTGAATTATTAGTATTGTAGAAACAGCAGAGCTTTGCTACCAAAATAGTTTCATGGCGTTTCGGTCGTGACTCGGATAAACACCAAGCACTCTTGTCAATCAAGTCCGACTCATTTCTAGGACGATGAGCATGCTTTACATGATGGAGTTGTTCCTCATCAGACGTTTTTTAAACTTGACTCCTCCTGACTGTTGTTTATCTTTAACGAGATTTTCTGAGAGATCTTTGACCTAAAAGACAGAGAACGACAATCAAAATTACTATATCAAACAATCCTTTGTCTGAAGCGGTCGTGTCCTGCAATTCGTTAGTACCTTAGTTGGAAGCCGTCATACCACAGGGAGCCCGGCTTTATTTGATCTGTAAGTCAACTGTTGTAATCAGATCTGGACCATAAATTTCATAGCCGATCAAATTCAAATTAATTAGATAACCGTTGACGATGCGTGACATCAACACAGGCAACCCACAATGAGTCCCAACGGTTATTGAATTGACCGGCTATCAACTTACAGATCCGATTACGGCTGGTGTAACAGCAAACCGGACTCAACACAGGAAGCCCATTGGGAGCAAAGCTAAGTGAAAATTACAGGTTAATAAGGCCGGGCTCCCTGTGGTCATACTTCAAATGTGGTAACTTTTCGTGCTCAAATCGAACGAAAAACCAAGGGGAGGAAAGGCCAAAACTTGGCAAAATTGTCACAGTTTAAACTGAAATTTCAACTCGTCCACCAATTTGATTTGATCGGCCAAAACAACTGGAAAGGTATTATGCTTATCCACAGGCTACCCGCGCGACTCGTTCCCAGGCAGTTTTTAAAATACCGAAAGCTGGCTTATAAAATATGGTATGACCTTTAACCAAATATTATTTTTGCCATGCCTTTCACCATTTCGAATAAAAACTAACCTTGTCTGAAAGGGTATCTGTGATAGAAATGTGAACAAATACGGTTGCTTGGTCCAGTCCCTCTAGGTGAATATGTCTGTATCCTAGTGCAGTTTAGCAAAAGCAATTGAAATATTGTTGTATTAGTCAGTATTACTGGATTGCAATGACTGCAACGACAAGACAAAGACAAGGGCAAGGGCAAGGGCAAGGGCAAGGGCAAGGGCAAGGGCAAGGGCAAGGGCAAAGCAAAGACAAAGACAAAGACAAAGACAAAGACAAACATGGGGGCAAGGTTGGTGGTACAGGGAAAGGGACTTGAATGAGAATGCTTTTGTTAAATAACACATATCAAACAATGTGTTAAGAGATAGTCGGCAAGAGACACGCCCACAACTTTTGAGAGGCCTAAAAATGGGCGAAAAACCTTGAAATTTCGCCTATTTACTTGAATAACTTCGAAGTGCTTTGTCATTTAAAAAGTGCCCACTCGGGATGTAAAAATATAGTCTTTTAACTTTATTCTGCTATAACTTTTGTTTCGATATGTCGAAAAAAGTCCATGTCAAATTCGCTTTGAAATAAGTTGGTCGTATAAGGACAATGTATGTAAACAAATGCTTCTTTTGTCGATTCATCGAATTATCTCTTCGTCCATGCAATAACGAAAAGTTGCCCACCCAGCATGATAAACTTCAGTTGTTTCTGAGCATTTTGGTATGTATTTCAATGGGATGCTTGAGAAAAGTCCATGCCACTTTTGCACTGAAGTTGGTAAGAGGATCAGAGTTCAATCAGTATCGGTTCGTCGAACAAGGTCGTCGTTCACGGGGATAGAAATTCACGGCGGATTTTCTCGGAATCAAAATTTCCATTCGGCTTGATAAAATCCAGTCTTTTCAGAATATTCAGGTATATGTTTTTATAAAATAGGTTAAGAAATGAAGTCCATATCCAGTAATTGCAGATGAAACAAATATTCTTGAAGCCCATGTCATTTTTGCTCTGTTCAAAGTCTTCTTTGTCCTCATCAACTATGCGTACTAATTTCATTGAAATTAACAACACATCACTTGTGTTAGTTTATTTAGAGCTTATTAAGGTTTATGGTCTAAAAATTAACAAAACTCCAAAATATTTCATCCTCTTATCATCCTTTCCCTACATCATTAGGGAATCCGGTGACAAAATATCGCTTGCTCAGCATTTTGAGCAAACTGACATTTGTATGGACAATAGTTTGATATGCAACATGGCCGCCATGACATAAATTCAAACGAAGAATTACAAAAGAAAACCCAATCCCAGAATCAAATCCCACTTTATTTTAGAATACCTTGCATAATGCTAGTGAATGGAAGCGTATATTGTCCAATGAAATCCCTGCCAATAGGGTCTTCATCCCAAACAACAACCCGTACTAAAGCGATTTCAGGGAAGCGCAGCAGAAACACCATGGTTTCCTCCCAAACCGGATTAAACCCTGTAACACAATAAAACGTATGAGCAAATAAATAATAAATAAGAACCAAACACATCCTACTAATGAACATATTATTAGTCATACTTATTAGTAGCCACCTCAAAAAGAATCATTCTAATTAGAAGTCGTACACTGCCCTTTATATCAGAGAGGCGGATACCAGTGTACCTATGCCCAACCTACGAAGAGGAATCATTTGTTCAGGGTAGGTGGGGAATGGATAGTAATCCACGTCCTATATCCTCCCTACCCCAAACTGCTTGAAAAGATACGTTAATATGGACAATGTAATATGTAATGTTTTCCCATTTCAGACCACGTGTCAATCCCTTGAGAATGTGATTCTTTGCTTGATGAACCTCAAACAAAGAATCATATTCTCAAGGGATTGACACGTGGTCTGAAATGGGAAAACATTACGCCCAAGTGGATTTGTTCTATTGTATTTCGTACAAACTAGTGGATATCACTGGAGCAGAACAGTGAGAACAAAAGCAACATATCTCTAGCGATCTTTGTGTTTTTCTGTGTGGTTCATGCACGAGTGAATTCTTAGTTAGTCAATATAAACTAAATAACTGATAGTCTAACTAAATTATTAGTAAATGTTTCACAGATATATATGCCGCGCACTGGCTCTTTATATGAATACCGTTATCTTCGATTGTTTTTGTACGATGTTTTGCGTTGTCTGCAGCAATACCAATGATCTCTATTTCAACATAAGGATCAATAATCTGCAAAATAATGTTGGGTATGATATACATATCATGGAAAGTCAGTTTCAGGGACAGCGGGGACTGGGGATCTAAGGAGGGGAGAGGCATTGGACCCCAACTTTTTATTGGAATGAAATTCATGCTTTTACTAAGTTACTCCCCCTCCCCCCGCACGCAGACGCACACACACACACTTTAAGAAGTGCTCTATTGTCATTAAGTTCAAAGATACCAATTCTAAATAACTTCTTCAGTATATGATATTTGGATCTCAATAACAATAGTCATTTCTGATTGGCTGCGTCTTATCCAGACAGGCGATAAGCAATCAAATTAAAGGCACGTAAAGATTTCCTTGGAAATTCCGTGCATTTAGAACTGTGGTTCAAAGTCTCATGTGTCTGCTCAGTCAATAAAATATGGATGTGAAACATTTGACATATAAACCAGTCTATACCTCTCCTCTGTCACCAAGAATACTGTCTTTAGGCTTCGGTAGCTGTTGCCCACTTATTATCTAATAAATAAGATCATTTACATGTAAACCGTAATTGAGTGTTCTAAATAACAAAGTTTGACAAGATTTAAATTGCGTTTCTACATGACTGATCGCAACTGGTCATTGTTTATGCCTGGGCATGGACTGGAGGAAAATCAAGAAAACAAACAAACGAATGAAACCATCACCTCACTCCCCGTTCTTATCAAGTTCTTATAAAGGCTCCCCTTTATGCAATCCCAAAATCTACTCCCCCACCCCACCCCCTCCATATATACACACCTTCACCAGCATTGTCAGACATTTTAAAGATAATATAAATACATGTACTGTTACATTTGCAAGTTGTTGTGTTTTTGCTGTTTAATTTTTATTGTTTTAAAAAAGAAATAAACTCCTCGATAAAATATATTCTATGTCTGTTGTTTTTAATTAACCTCCCTCCCCTCATAAATTAGATATACAAATTCAACACCCCCTCTTTTTGTCCCCTTTTTCAAGCCCGCCCTATTTTTCCTCCATCCTCCTCCCCCTCACCAGGCATAAATAGGCCCTTAAAGTAAAAAGGACGATTGTGAAAAACTGGAGGGATCCTGAACTTCAACTAAAAACTTATAAACTTACTCTTATCTTAAGTAATTTCTTTGTTACGTTAGCAATTTCTTTCCTGGACATGGGGGCAAACTTTAAATCGCCTAGGAAAAGGGGGAAAAAATTAGTATGGGTGAGGACTTTGAAAAAAGGAAAAGGTCTTTTTGTAAGCCTGTAAAAGGGTGGGTCGTCTTAAAATAGACAAAAGGAAGAGGTCAGAATGAATGTTCGAAGGAGGCAAGAAAATTTAGTCCAAACCCACACAGAGGGTCTTGATATTTTATTCCCGTTTCTAAGAAGGGTCACGTCATTTGCAGCTCTAAATTTTAAAACTCCACCTCCTTTCCGCCTGCTGAAGTCTTGACCTTTTAACTGAATATGAAGATTCATTCAACTGCAATTTCTTACTTTCCGAAAACTAAGTGTATCTGGAATTTTGGAATTTCGTCTTATTTTAATTGATTAATTTGGGACCATACATCCAGACATCGATTGCTGAAGCGTCGTGTGGCAGGGCGAAACCATTTACGGGTCAGCTGGAGATTTCGGTTCCAACACCGCTATCCATAATGACTAATCAGGGAGCTCGGCCGAAGCCTAAAGGGAGAGGTTAGTCGGCCCCTAGACCACGGAAGATTAACCCCTTTTTGTTTGAGCTTCATACCAGTGACCTATAGGAAGTGCAATTAGGCCAGCATGGTGGTCGTTAGCAAGGGGGGGTCGTACATGGACGCCAGGTACACGCCGGGGTAATGAGCCCCGCCCCCCTATATAGACCTAACAACAAATTACATATATCAAAAAAGACAGTTACCAAAACGCTTTCGTATTATTCCGGTCTATGGAGAATAATAGTCATCCACTGAACGAATGTTTAAAATATTATGAAACCAATGATGTTTTAACTAACACATGTAACACACGTTACACTACTGGTCTAGGGACGAAGAAACCAAAGGCAAAAGACAAGCAAAAAAGATGAAACATTAATTCAAACAGAAAAAGTAATCACATTAATGTTTAGGGAAAATTTGCCAAGCACATTCCAAGATCTGTTGAAAAGACGTCTAGAACGCGGCGAAACAAAACGTTTAGAATAACAAAGTAGATGAATATTAAGTCTTTTCACAACAACTGCTTTCACTACAGAAGCAACAGGGAGAGTACCCTGAAAACGATACTCATTCCTGGCTAGCCACACAAAATACTTCAGCAAATTAAAAAAATAGGAAAAAATAGGTGGGACTATCTGCCGCTCATGACTATCATATCCAAAAAGCATATGACGGGCTTGGATGGATGGCGATAAAGGAGTTACACGTAGAAA
>JAAAQI020033788.1:0-18783 GCA_011800005.2 Stichodactyla mertensii | reverse complement strand
ACAAAGTGGTAATTTTTTAAATTGCTACAGTTAGTTCTTCTATTTCAGATTTTAAAATCAGAAATAGTGTGATACTCACTCTAACAGAATATGGTTCTCCAGCTTTTCCTCCACCTTTGCTAAGCCTTGCAGATTGCTTTTCTGCTTTACGACATTCCTTTGTTGCCTCTTTATGTTCATTATCCTTAGCCAAAACCCGAGGGGTCTTCCCTTCTTTGTTTTTAAGACTAGCTGGACAGCCTCTTTGGGCCAGAAATTTACATATTGGTCCATATCCTTGGGTTGCGGCATGATGAAGAGGGGTGTTTCCATCCAAGGAAACTTTACCTAGATCACTGCCATAAGCTGCTAATACTCTTATCACTTCAAAATGTCCATTCTGTGCAGCCTTGTGAGATGCATGCACATTTTCACAGTCCAACACATTATGGTCTGCACCTGCCTCTAGTAAGTGACGCAAGCAACCAATACTGCCAGATGCTGCTGCACAATGCAAAGCTGACTGACCTGTTTTCTATGACCAAAATTTACAGAAAAACAGTGAGTGCTGGTTTTAGAAGAGCAATCAATTTTAGAGCAACAGAAATAACTAAGCTATAGGTAAAATTAGAACACCTTGTGTATGATAGTTAACATGCCATAACTCAAAAGGGTAACAGACAAAGTTTTAAATACCTTGTGTTTTCCATCAGGGTCAGCCCCTGCTTTGAGTAAATCTCTGACAATATCATCTAAGCCTTCTGTAGCTGCAACATGTAACAATGGCTGCCCTTCTGTACTCTAGCATTGATATGAAAAACTAATGATTAATAATAATTTCTTTTTGAACACACAATGTCTACCAGCCATGGCATTAAATTTTTCCCATTTCAGATCCTGTTTCATTCTCTTAGATATTGTTTCTTTTTCTTAGTGTTGCTTTAGAAAATATATGCATTAACATGGATGAGCCTCAAACAATCAATCTATCCCCAATCTATAACAAGTGGTCTGAAATGGGAAAACAGGCACCCAAGGTGATGATGCCATTTTGGTTTTCAAAACCAGCACTTTTCGCTATTAATAAGCTACATGTATCATGAATAGACCTCTAGTAGAATAGCCAATCAGAATGCAGGATTGGCAATAGACCATTAGTAGGTTTATACTAATAATATTTATCACTACTTACCACATTATTTACATCAGCACCATTCTTAAGTACAATCTTTAGGCATTCTGCATGACGTTTTGTTGGTTGTATACAATTAAATATGATTCCTTTTCCTTCCTTGTCTTGTACTGAAAAACAGGGGAAATTTCAGTTTTAGATTGACTAAGGCAGCCATAATGGGCTATGCTTGCCAAGGGCTAGAGTGGGGAAGCTAAAGAGGTGAACATTCCAACAATTCTCCTGAAATTTCCTGGTAAAAGTTGAGGCTACCATCCATCCTCCTCTAAGCAAGTATATCACTAATCCTAGAAGTGAGTGACCTTCTGAGATTCCTGTGTGAAGTTTACGACAGGAGTCCCAAATAAAGTCTCTAGGGATAAACACACACACATAAAACCCCTTACTTGTCAAGTCTGTTCCAGCATCAGTGAGAAGGGTTAAAGCTTGTATATGACCAAATTCTGCAGCGCACATGGCAGGGGTTTGTCCTTTGAAGTCAATAACATTGGGACTTGCACCCAAGCTTAGCAGTAGAGAAATCATGCTTTCATTGTTCTTGCAGGCTGCAATGTGTAGTCCAGTTTCTCCATTTTCTGGCTCTGTTATTAAATAGCAATTTTTAAAATAACTGGAAATTATTGACTATATAAATAGTCAAGGCTTATCAAGGCAGAGTTTAAGAAAACATTGATGCCTCTTGGGAGGGTCTAGGGTTAGGGCCTGGGGTAGAAGACAAAGGTTTGGGAACATACATGCAGAATGAGAGGGGGTTTTTATGGTGTTTCCTAGAATGTCACTCTTTTCTTTGAAGGCAAATCCCTTGGCATTGGAAGAGATCTGCCTGTCAAAGGCTAAGCATAATGTTCACTGGTTACCATCCCATCAAAGTATAGAGAAATCAAAAATGCTTATGATAATCTCAGAGTCTAAAGGCTGATTTGCATGCTATGATTTGTCGGCCTGATTTTTGATAGGCTTTGTATGGAAAAACGAAAGAAATCGGCCTGATTCTGAAAAATCTGTTGCACCACAACAGATTTTTCTTGTGTCGGTCCAATTTTTGAAAGGAAAAAAGAGTGCTAAAAACAATAAAACTCACATCGGGCCGACAAATTGTAGCATGTAAATCAGCCTTAAGAATTCACATAGCAAATAAATAAGGACTGCAAAACGAAAAAGTATGAATATGCAATTCTGTGAACATAATGACATACATATGATTGGATTCCTTATCAATCACCTTCTTGTCATCTTGGTTTGGTTAGTGAACAATATTGTTAATATCTTTCTGCTACTGACCATGAATCACTATTCTTATAGTCAAAACCTGCTTCACATTGCTCAAAATTTTGAGCTACAATCTTAGATAATAATCCCTGTAAAAGTACATGAACTAACTTCATTCTGATAGGATAAAACATATTAAAATAAGACGATAAAACTTGTGCAAACAAGTACTTGATCCATATTACATGTAGCTTGTAAACAAAACCTCAAAAACAAGCTCACTTTATCTTTTTGGAATAGCTTAAATTTTAAAATTCAGCTCAAATACACTCTTAAAATTTAACTTTTTAAAAACTTTTGTTTTAAACTACAAAGCTGTTGAATAATAACCCTAAAATTATCGTTTTGAAGTGACAATTACGCGGTTATCAAGGTTGATAATCACAGCTTCACAAAGATTTTCATGGTCTTATAAAAAAGTTATGAGAGGAAAAGAATTTCTTTGTTTCTTACCGGATAAGTTGATTAAGTCAGGCACCCCATTAGCAACAAGCTTCTCGATTTGTTCAACGTCTTCATTTCTTACTGATTGAAGGAGCTTCAAGAGTTGAAGGTATTCCAAACGCTCAATGGCGATAGGCATCTTGTAGCGGACAAACTTTACCGGCCTCAAAAACGGTCTTAGAGCCCGTTTTCAGCAACCAAAACTCACAGAAACTTTCTTTGGCTCTAGAATAATAATTCTTGGGGGAGGTTCGTGAAGATTTCATTGAAAAAGATTAAGAAATTCCAAATTCCATTGCTGTAGTAGTTCTGTCAAGACGAAGTCCTTCGAGACCGCAGCGCGTTCATGTTGTCAAGATAACATTGACGGGACCTCGATCTACGCGCTGATTGGTTTAAAACCCAAGGACCTTTATCCAGTAGCACTCTATTTCTGATGGATTCAGATTCCCTATGGATTATTGAACCTCTACGTCCCTTCTTCAAGAAAAAGATATTTTTCTTGCAAAATAGCAAAAAAATAAATAAAAACAAGTATTTCCAAGCACTCCCTAATGCCTTTTTCATAGGAAAAACTTGAATTTGAACTATTTTTTAACCCAAGATTTTTAAAGGTTGTTTCATGCTTTCTCTACTTCCAAAAAAACTAAATAAGCAAAAATAAAACAACATAATAATTTCATTGTTATCAACACTAGTAATACAATTTTTTATCACAAATTACAATCTAAAAATCATAGGAAAAACTCCTTTTTTATATCACAGGAAGCCCACACGAAAGATTTCTTTGCACTTATATTTTTCCCAGAATTCTTTTGGATCCCTACTAATCCAAGATGGCGGACGAAAGTGAGTCTGTGTATGTAGAGACTTCTATGGTAAATATCTTTATAAATTCTCTTGTCTTGAAGGCTTTATTAGCTTACATTAAATCGAAATTAATATATCTGCTTTCAAGATAGCAGTCTGCAAACTCTTTGAATTTGACATTCCTACAGACCATAATACTGCACTGACATGTGGTTGACATTTATTAGCTTACAAACCATGTGGTTTGAAATTTTATCGTAATTATTTTTCACTGAATATAAGAAAAACAAAGAAATAGTTCAAATTAAATAAGGGAATATCAGAATAGAAAGAGGATAGAAAGAGGACCTTATGAATTGTTTAAATCTCAGAACCTTTAAAAACATAAGCTTACTGCAAACCCCTTTGGTTAACTTCATGTTTTTACTAAGATTTTAGCTTTTGTTTTTAGGGTGGATTTGAAGTTGAACTGTACTGGAGACATACACCAAAGACATGCCAGAATTTCTTAGAATTGGTAATTAAATTTAAGCTTGACATCTTGACCCTCCCCTCCCCTCCCTGGTAGGTTTGCACCTACCTCCCCTCCCCCAAGTTAAACATCAAACTTTAAATCATTTCCACATCTCTTTTGATCAATGACTGTTATAGCTTTGATATTGTTTCTATACAGGCTAAACGAGGTTACTACAACAACTGCAAGTTTCACAGGGTTATAATGGTGTGTACATGTAATTTATAGTTTTAGTCAGTTTGTCTTCCCTTATAAAAGCATCTGCTGGCCTTGTGCAAAGACTGGTTCCATTTCATCCAGTTCTCTTGCAGGAGAAGGGGGTGTTCTTGGACCCCAAGAACCCATACTCATTTTTGTCATTCCCATGCAGAATGATGCTGCTCAATAACCTGCAGAGTACTATTTTATTACCACTTTGATTCCAATGCTATGTTCAGTACCATTTACTAATACTTATTTTCTTTGATTAGAATTTTATGATTCAGACTGGTGACCCAACTGGTACTGGCCGTGGTGGTGCATCTATATATGGGTAAGCTACAAAATAGATCCAATAATTCAAGTTCTCAGTTTGATTTAACTCTGTTTGGCCATTTATCCCATAGACCCACATTTGAAGATGAAATAACTAGAGAACTAAAGCACACAGGAGCAGGAATTATATCAATGGCAAATAGGTACCAAGAAAACAGACATACATAAAATCATTTTTCCAGTGTATGAACACTCTTTTTACTATTTTCTTGATTATTTCCATTCTTTCCAGTGGACCCAACACTAATGGCAGCCAGTTTTTTGTAACTTTAGCACCAACACAGTGGTTAGATGGTATGTAAGAAAGTCAAAGATTAAGGACTATAGTAAGGGACTGGTCATTATTTACAGGGAGGGGGGGCTGGTGGAAATAAGGGGGGCCCAAACATTTTTGTGCACTAAAAAAAGGGGCCAAAAAAATTGTGTAGGCCCAAAAATATTCTGTAATAGCAATAACACTGACATTAGGGGGCACTAAATTTGGAGTTATCTATAAAGGGGGGACCAAAAAAATTGAGCATCACATTTCTTGTTTCCACCAGCCCCCCCCCCACTCCCTGTAAATAATGGCTGGTCCCTAATCATAACTTTCTCATATCTTGGATAAGCTATACCCACTTTCATAATAATAGGCAACCCACTTTCTTAACAATTATTCTAGACAGTTTGAACTTTGGTTTCTGTCAATAGACTTCCTCAGCTTGGGTGTAATGTTTTTGTTTCTTGGAAATGCTTGAGAGGATACATTAATATGGATGAGCCTCGAACATAGAATCATATTTTCAAGGGAATGATGCATGGTGTGAAATGGGAAAACATTATGCCCTAACCAAGGAGTATTGGAACCATTCAACTTTCCATAGACTACATTAGTACATTTTTCAGTTAGCAGTAGGCTAAATCCCAAATGCCTGGAAATGACTACTTGTCTGGGTCACAGGATGAAGAAAATGAATAAAAAACATGACTTTTTGTAGGAAAACACACAATATTTGGACGTATAAAGAAAGGCATTGAAGTTATTAAAAGAATAGGTTTAGTGGATACTGATACTGTTGATAGGTAAGTACCATTTTTAATTAATAATCTGCTGTTCCTGAAAATATCCATACAGTACCTACCCCTACAGGGTTTTAGAACCTGCTACCCACCCACCCCTCCCCAAAAATATTCCACAAAAATAAGCTATAATGGTACTAGACCATGATATCATCAGAGGTACATGTTGAATATTCTCTAGGACTGCATGATAATTCTCAATATTCATTATTCTACTAATTTTTGTTCATGCATGTATTTCATTATTCATTTTTTTTTCACAGACCAGTGCATGATGTATATATTATCAACTGCCGAGCATCATAAACTTTACCAAAACAGAATAGAAGTGTCAGAAAGTTCTCTCATCCTACATCTTTAAAGTCTGATAAGAAAATTGACAAGATCCATTATTTAAAAAAGAGAACTAAAAGAAACAGTGGTGCTGTCAACAAGATTGCAAACACAACACACATTTCTTTCAAGGAGAAAGCTTTAACTAATTTCATCATTGTTTATATTGGCTGTGTCCAGTTCACCTGTCAATAACATATAAAAAATTCATCCCCTCCCCCCAAAACCTACCCATCCACCCACCACCCACCCACCCACCCTAGGGGAGGGACTGGTAGGGAGATGGCAAACTGCTTTGGATTGGGAATTATTTCTCTAGATCTTTCATTTATTAATTAAGTTTTGATAATTAGGTATTCAATAGCTCTTTAATCAGACTGTATACTGTTTGACTGATGGCACTTAAACCATAAAACAAAAACTACTACCATAGATAAAGTCTAATAGACACACAAGAAAACAATGGAATTAGTGTCTGGTAATCTATTATACTAATTATTTGATGGGTTAGTGTTGTCACTCAATTAAAATATGATTTTTTGATAAAAATAAAATATTTTTAGTTATAATTTATTTCAAATTTTCTTTGATTTTAGCACTCAGTAGTACTCAAGTTTTAAAAATGGAAAGCATCAAAGCTTGTTGTGGCAGCCTTTGCATAGGATATTAGTATACAAATAGGATGAAATTATTATTACAGTACTAAGGTCTTTCATTTTTTGAATCTAAGCTAAAACAAACAAGGACCAGCTGCTGCCAATAAAAAAATAAATGAATGAAACATAATGAAATTTGCTGTATTTTGTAATTTACAATGAAATGTCTTCAAATTACCAGGTGAAGTGGATGCCCACAAAAATTACTCATTTGTTAAAACTGCCATGAACTAGATGTTTGTAGATAAAGATTGTATTATGTACAGTGCAGATGGCATGAAGCAAATTAGAGGAAGAGCATAATGCATTAATAAATAGATAAGGAAAGCAGTGACAGTTTCATGGAGTGGCTGTTGATCATTGTTTAAACAGAATGTACCATGATCTTTAGTTGAATTGAAATTTTAATTCACACCAAAAAAATATGAATGTATAGGTAAAATGTTACCATAGCTTTTTTCTTATTCATTGCTGGTTATTTTTTAATAAAAAAATTAATCGCATATCAGGTAACATTTTAAAAATTATTCTGTAAACATACTTTCAGTAGAGAAAAGTATCCTAGTAATGTCAAAAATAATAATGGATTGCCTATGAACAAATTATGCATGAAATCAAAATCTCATTTTTAATGTTTTTTCAATTATTTTTTAAAATCTCAGTTCATGTGTTATTGAAATTTAAGATTTTTTAGTTTTATTAGTAAATCTTGGCTTTACTTATTTTTAGAAATTTTTAAAAATTTGACTTTTAAATGTAGCCAAACAGTTAAAATTTCAAAAGGCCATTTTATTTTGGAAGCAATGTTTTTCCATTTCAAAACTTATCAAGTTTAATACACCATATGAAATATTTCTATCTTCTCAAGTGTTTTGGAAAAGAAAAAATTTTCAAAGGAAAGACATTGTCTGAACTGGAAAACCATTAACATTCAAAATTAAAAGGCCAGTGCAATATTTAAAAAGGTTCTTAATTAAAACACAAGTCTTGCTCAAAAGGAATATTAAATTGCAATTATGTGTTTTTTTTACTTCAATTTCAGCTTTAGAAACCTTTACTGTAATTTACATAACAAATAGTCACTTTCAACTTTTCAAGGAAGGACATGCGTATTCCACCAAGTTAAAATGCTTGGAGTTGAAAAGAAATATGTAATATGCAATAATTTTCTTTTTATTTCTTTAATGTTTTATTTAATGGAAAACTCAAAGTTTATTTCAAATTATTACTATATTTTGAGCATTGATTGTTTATTTGGAATTATATTCATTAGCATGTTATAAAAGGGTACGTTGCTTTCTTTAACAAGATTTTACATAAAAAAGCACTTGTTTTTTATTCAGGTTTTGAAAAAGTCTATCTATTTCAAGCAGATAAGACCTCGGGGAAGAAACTTTCCTTTGGAATAAAACGGGAGTGTGGAAAATGGATATACCCAAAGTCAAACAACATTTTCCTGATTTTCAATCATTCAAAGTCCACTCCCACATATTGAACTTGTTTTTTTTAACTGTCCATTAGTTTTATTTCATTTGCAATATCACGACTCATTTCAAATCGTTTATATTTCTTCCATAACTTAAGGGGAGAAAGATCACGGAAATCGTTTTATTTTTTCATTGTTTCATTCAGAGTAGTTAGCTCTCACTCTAATATTTTCAAGGTCATGTCAAGGCAGGTGGTAGCTTTAAAGCTCTTGTTTTTTGAGGATTAATAAAGCATTATCCTTTTGTCTGGGTGGTTTAGCTAAAGATCGGCGATAGAATTGGTAGACCTTTCACGACTGCTTAAGGCAGCAATGTATGGAGATTGAGGTGTCAAGAAAATCAAACAAAATGAAAAGAATCTTAGTGAGCACATGTATCGTGGCGGACGTTCCTCAATAACGCATTCATAAGGTTAAAAAACGAAATTCTTATTAAGAAGTGCACTTAGAAGACGCCGAAGGACTTGAAACACCCTCAGTATTTTCTTTCCTTTTTCTCGTAGCTTGTAGATAGCTTCGTTTCAACCCCCGATCAGAAGATTCATAATTCTTGACCACACAAACCACTACCATAGATACCGTGAAACCAGTTCCACATGAATCCTAAATCGAACCAGCCGGTACAATACATACTTCATATACAAGTTCTCACATTTGGGGAGTAAATATTCCATTCTCATGGCTCCTTTCTTCTCATTGTTCTCATTTTTCGAATCCACCGCATGTGCTAACGCCGCGATGAAGGCAGAATGGCCAACTACCACATTACAGGTATACGTTTAGTTACAGAGATATTCCCATACGATGCTAAGTAATCCATATTGCAATGATGATCAGAACAATAAGATAGTTCCCATAGTAAAAAGCAGTTAATGCAACCAACAGCATGAATATTATTATTATCGCGATTTGGGTAAATTCGGCGTGTCGCGGTTTGTACTCAGCATCGGTGGACGAACGGCTTCGAAGTCGTTTATTCCTCATCTTAGTTTGCTTGTAAAAGCCTTAAAGATCTTCATATTATTCCTAGTTGATGAATGAGACGTTGAAGACGATCGAAGCCAAGTGTTTGATGCCTGAATAAAGTTTGTAGGGCAAGAGCTAATAATCAAGGACAAGAAAAACAATTCCACGATCACCGTGTAGCCATGTAAACAAGTCTCCGATTTCGAACACTTGATCAGGTCACAGATTTAAAAACAATCGGATATGGGAATCCCCGTTGATCTCCGCTGACCGGAAGCAAAATCTAACTCGTAATCCTAGTAACTTTGCAAATGTAGCCTCTTGGGAGAATACGAAAGTTCCTCCTCCTTTTGAATCCCTCTATTCGATTGTATATTTTTGCAGAACACATGCCCGGAGCTTCACTCACCACAGGTATCCCAGTTCAGTAAAATGACTCTCTCGTTAACAAGCAAGATCTAAAAAAAAACTAGCGAAAAGTCATTCTACATCCATCTTGATGTTTGAGTAAAAATGGAATGATGTGGATAGTACGAGAGATACAAGCCTATCTGGACCCAGGAAGGTTACCATGGTGATAAAGAGTTTTTGATATTGCGTTTAAACATCTGAAACAAGGTGTTTCACCCTCAAAAGGATGTTAACTGTCTCAAAAACAGTTTGTAAGCCACTCAGCTTGGCAGTATACAGGTCTATGACAGTATTACTAAGACATCTTTCCACTGGTCCATTCCTGATGAAAGATGATTGGCTAGTTCTCTCTAAATCAAAGTCACTACCCATCATGCACCACTCTCCATTACATTGATCACGTGACACCAGCCCACACACGCAAGTTGGAATACATGTAGTACACAGGTCAGAGTCTGGTGGAAGAATCCAATGATGATGATTAGACAAATCATTCACATGATCACCTCCGTCATGTTCCAAGCTTCTCGCAACAGTTTCCAGGCAATTGGCAATGTTGTTTATAATAGCAATGTATTGAGCTGGGGAAAAAATTGAAATAAGTGTGAAATTCTAATAATTTGATCCCAGTCAACTCTGAAGATATGGCAGTAGTGAGGGTTGGAGAAACCATGGGTTCCAAACTCTCTCTCAATCAAGTGCTTCTCAGTCTCTTTGCCATCTGTAGCACTGTCCAGGAACTGGAGCAAAACTATCTCTGTCACCCAGGGTGGTTTGGAGGAGCCTGTAAGAAAGAGTCCCTAGATGATCTATCTCAGAGATATCAGGATGGAATACCTGGGGTCAGGACTACTCCCTTCCTGGTTAGTTGTCCCTTGTTACTCACTATGGTGATAGACATGTACCAAGGATACAACAGTTTTGACTGACCTTTGCTAGTCCCTATCTTTTCCAGATATTCATGACTATATTGATGGGCTCTGAATCGAAGGTACCATGCCAAGTGGGTCTCTAGACACCCACCTCCTGGGACAATATATGGACTGGATAGTACCCCATGTAAAATGCTAATGGCTGACTGGCAGACATTTTTTAATTCGTTAAGAGAAGTCTCATCAGGTGAGCATAATACAACAGTGGAAACAGGTTGATGAGATGAATGCTCCTGACTTGGAAGAAGATGTAAATAACTGGCAAAGAAAGCAAAGAAAAAAATGAAGAAATGAGAAAACAAACCCTTCTCAATAAAGCTGCAGTGACAATGCTAGAAAGTGTTATCACAAGAGGTATAACTTCAAATGCTACTAGCTCAGCACAAGTACCAAAAGGAAAGTCATGATATTATGTACACTCCAAGACTTGTTTTTCACTAACAAGATTTGATAGATAGAATCCACGTCCAGATTCCAAAACATGGCAGTTGTTCCCTCACTAACCTTTTGTTCCCAATTACCAGATGTTCTATTTTTCCCACATAACCAAACCAATCAGAACTAGAGATATTTGAGGAAAAAGTACTTAGGACCTTTGCTCCAGTTAGTTTTTGTACAGAACCAATGTGCAGAATTGACAAACGCTCAATTACATACACACCCTGTAAAAAGATTCAGAATATGTGGCATGAAGCAAAATAGTCTTGAGAAGAAATGGATCTTTCCCCAGTTTGCTGGATGACCACAAAACAAAACTACAATGGTTCGAAGTTGAGGGTACACAAATTTCAATGAATGACTTCAGTGACTTCAAACTAATCATTTCATGGTCATTTAAGCAAATTCAATAAAGGTTTATTCTATTTGTAGGATAAATTTGATACCTGTTCTTTAAGATATTGCTTGAGTGTTGGATGTATACATTTCTGACATGCAACAAGTCCTACCCCAGCATGCACCAGTGTTGTAGCCATGCCCTTCATCTGCTCTACGACCCCATCACTCAAGTCGATCTGTTCCATTTCACCACTAACAACTTGAGTCACACCTTCAAACCACTCATCTGTGTCTCCAGCCATTGAAATATTGTACAGTGCCACCTTAGGATTATTCAGGTTTGCTGCATGTTTAGAGTAGGTTGGGAGCTCAGGTGCTTCTAGGATGACACCCTGGACAGCTTTAGTTTCATTGAATGGACTCCCTTCACAGTACAGAAATTGGATGACATCTGATGAGAGTTTTAGTGGTTGTTTGTCTTTTGTTGTCACTGGTATTGATTGAAGGAATGCCTAAAAATCAGAAGTTTCAAATCAGATACTTTTATTTTACTAGTTCCTTAAGTTAATTTTAACTTTGAGACATACATAACATGGCACATTGTCCTGGCCTCAGACTTGGGCACTGGTGTGATAGGACCTCATGCACCCAGCACCAGTTTGTCAAAGCCTGATTAGTGCTAAATCAGTTTGATTAACATGGCAAACAACATCTTCAAATAAGATTTAATCCAGGAAATTACTGGAGTTTTATCAGTTTCTGACCTCTAGCAATACCGTACAAAGTAATTCCAGCTCTTTCTCAGTCAGTCGACATGCTGGTTTTGTTCCTGCAACACTTCTAACCAAACACAGCATACTCTGCATATCACTGATGTTAATCCTCATCTTCCATGAACAAGTATCACTTGCTAGGTAACTTGTAATCATGTCTTGTGCTTCACTGTTCACTTCTAGTATGACAGATCTTGGTAAATCAAGGTCTAGGGAAGTGAAAACCAGCCTGCCAAAAAATTTAGTAATTTTATAAAAATTATCTATTAACCAAACTTTCCACAAAGCATATAAAAGCATGAATATTGGCGAAATTGTAGTTGTGTTTTCATGTTTCTGCAACACTGAACACTCCTAAGTAATAATGTCTAACTACCCTGAATACTAAAGTTCCATGCTCTGTACCAGTGCACTGAAACTACAGCCAAGAAACACTGGAGTGTGCACGAAGGCCTCTTGAACCCAGGGTAAAGAGTAACTTTAGCTATCACTAATAACACCGCTAATTTGGAAAGGCTGCTACAAGTCTGCTGCAAAATATGAGGTGTCTAGATTTATCTGGGTTGCAGAAACATGAAACACACTGCAGTTACGATCCCTTGATTACCTTGTGATGAGTATCGCCATGGACAGTCCACCGTCATTAAACAATTCCAGATGTCCTTTGATGGACATCATTATAAGTCTCAGTACAGGATGGGAGACACCCATTAAATGATGAATGATTGAGCTGCAACATGAGGTGACTGTCACATGTCCTCCAGTTGATGTCTGCAGAAATTTTAACCTAAAAATGGAAGTTTAAAACTACTAAAACTACACTCTACCCTTGCACCTCCCTTCTCAGACCCCCTTGCCTTAACCATTCCTTTATTTAAAAGAGATGTTGAAGCAGATTAAAAGAAATGGAGAGTGCTTACCTCCCAGTTGGACCATAAGATGTTTCAGCAAGGAGTCCAAACTTGTGGATGATGTCTAGGACTTTATCATCATAAAGAAGATTACTGTAAACCTAGAATACAGAATTATCATCATCATTATCATCATAGTTATCATCATCATAGTTAACTAACTTAGCTACGTCATCACCAACACCATCATCATCACCACTACCACCACCACCACCACCACCATCATCATCATCATCATCATATCAGCATCACTGTCACCTTATCATCAACATCATCATCATTATTATAAATTACGTGGATGATGGTAAAACTCATGTGCCATAACTGTCATCAACACCATTTATACATTTAACTAAAATAAAAAAATACCTGGCGTTTCTCCGAGCTTTTCGCAGGAGTCAATCTTCTTGGTTTGTTTCCACTCATGAGGACTTCTTTATTTCTTAATTAAATCCTCATCCTAACGAAATACAGGCTATTTTTGTGCCTAGCTAAGATTATCGTAGTCTTCATTAAAAGTGCGTCAGTTCTTTCCGCAAAATATCGATGCAAAAGCTAGAAAATCCGGAAGAAATTGCACACATACTTTTTGGTTTTAAATGTTCCGCCATTTTGTGTGAATAGAAATCGTTATATAATCGGAGAGGATCGGAGAGTGGTCGGGATATAATCGGATCGATTCAGTTTCTGCGCATTTTTCGTGGAACGCCTGTCGAAAACAGGCTAGAGCTCATTACTGTAGGGTTTTTGTTAAACGTTTTTTTAAAAAAAACATGAAAAAGTCACTTATTGCATTAAGATTAGCTCTATATGGATGCAAGAATAGACCATTTTTCTATATAGTGGCTACGCACAGGAGAAAAGCTAGAAATCGCGGCTACTTCGAACAGGTAGTTCAAGTGCCTGGAGAAGGCAGCTAAGAAAAGATTTTGGTGCTGTGTTCTAAAGTGTAGAATTCTTTAATATGAATGGCTGGATTTTTGTTAACAGATTGGAACTTTTGACCCAATGCCAAACACTAGAAACGAGAAGTTAGTCAGTCTTAATGTAGATAGAATAAAGTAAGTATGGATTTGGAAGATAATTTCAATTGCTTTTACTGATAATCTGGACTGGACATTTTAGAAACTTTGTTCAATTCACAAATGTTTATTTGCAGGTATTGGTTATCAGTTGGAGCAGAGCCTTCAAGACCAGTCGGCATGCTACTTGGTTTGGTAAGAAATCTACCTCCAAACCCCCCGAACTCTTCTTCTATTTCTTTTCATTGTCATTTATGTCAAAGTATGAGAGGAAACTGTACTGTATGTACTAAGTGGTGACAGTTAATTGTTTCAATAGCCCACTTTCGATATTTTGGTTGAGTGATCACAGACAATAAGATCTGATTTGAGGCTCCAGGGAAACAAAAGAATAATTATGATTATTTCAATGTTATTGTGCTTGGTAAAGGATTAAATTGAGTATGTTGTTTGTTTCTTGAGTATGTTATGTTGTTTGAAGAAACATAACATACTTGATCTTATGATTATTTCATTGTTATTCCCCAGAGCCTCAATTCGGTTCTTATCATGTGTAATCACTCAACCAAATATCAAAAGTGAACTATTTTAATGTCCCACTTCTGAGATATGCTTCACTTGTCATACACAAAGATTTCAATGTGAAGCTTTATGCATAATGCTCAGTGATCCATGACAGGAGAAAAAAATAAATTTAATTTAGCATGATGCCTCATACTGAAACCTTTGTGCATGACAAGCAAAGCATATCTCAGAAATGGGTTATTCATGTCACAACAGTGTCATTTTTGAACTACCAAGGGGTACTGGCTAGGGCTTCTAGAAGTTGTAGATTATAACATGCAAATTATAATATTTGTATCACTTTTTATCCTTAGCAAGTGTTTCCTTGTTTCCCACAGGAAACGGGCCATTGCAGTACACAGAGAACTAATATTTAAATCTTTAATTTTCAGGCTGGAATCCTTCCAGTTCACCCACACAGCATAGAAATTGCTAGAAGAAACAGAGAAGCAAAGACAGAAAAAGAAACCAGTAAGACAGAAGAAGACAATGTTGAAGAGGAATAAAAATATGGACGCCATTATTATAATAAACATAATATACAGGGCTCAAAATAGAAAATAAAAAATGGCCAGACCACAGTTGTTACTTTTGGCAGGAAAAAAATTTTGGAGCCAAATTGCCAAATTTGGCAGTTCAAAATCATCTTCACCTGCCAGTAGTAAAACTTGACCTACATTTTAACTATTGGCAGGCCAGAATTTTGAGTTCTGAATAAAGGTATCCTGGAAAATTAATGAAAAAATATTGTATCAAAAGGGCCATACAATCCTATTCAAGAGAATTGACCGTGACCTCCAACTCAAGTGTACATTGTTTTGTAATACTCTGTATTGAATTCAAGTACAATGTACACTGTAACAGCATTTTAATTTCAGTATTGTTATGTATAAATAAAAACATGTTCAGTTTTATTAAGCTATGAAATGCTCCTAACTTTACAGGTAAAATATATTGGTTTAAGGTTTCCTAGCTTTTAATGTCCCAAATACTCCCTTAGCAAGTTCACTTTTACTCAGTATTAGCCTGAATAGTTAGACTATGAGTAGTGCATCTCATTTTTGTTAGTGCCGAGTCAAATAACCCCACAAAAGGGGGCTTGGGAGGTAAAGGACAAAAGGACCTAATCTTTGCTCAGTTTCTCATTAACAAAAATAGAGAGTGACCAAGAAAAATAGACTGCTCACAGTCTACTCAATAGTGTGAAATATATTCTAAAGCTTTACTAAATTTCCATGGAAAGGTATGAAATTCATGTATAAATGAACAGTACAAATGCTGTAGTTTTTGCTCATAAAAATGTAATATATTTACAATCAAAGCTAAGGCTGAGCAAATAAAAGAACTTGAACCAGAAGTATTATTTCTTTTCTGTAGCTGTTTTAGTTATGTTTGATGTTCTGGCTCAAGGCATTCTTGTTTGCTTCACCTCCCCACACAGTACAGAATATAGACCTGGAAATAACAAAATTTGGTTTTTGAATAACAAAATATCAAAAACTCCATAACCAATTAACTTAATTGGATTTGATACCTAAACAGTTTATACATCTGGTGATGGTTTTACCGTTCAACTGTCAATGCCTCATCCATTGGTAGGTCATCTGCTCCTGCTACTACACCTTTGATTGCTCTTACAACAGCTGCATGATCTCTTAAATATGGAGCTAGCCAATCAGCAGCTGCCTCCAAAATATCCTAGCAAGAAATAAGCCATGAAATATAAATTAATTTAAATCATAATGGTCAATAAACTGAATATGAAAAAGAAAAAATGATTTAACCTGTCTTATATATATACATTATCTCTTATTAAAAATGACATAAGAACAAACCTTATTGTCTTGTAATTCAGCATCAACCAGTCCATATTTAAGTGAATCATCTAAATTCATCCTTTTACATTGTAGTAAAATCTCTAATGCTTTTTGACGACCAACCAGCTTGACCAGTCTTGATCCACCTCCCCAACCAGGAGACAGTCCCATCTTAGCATGGACAAATCTTATTTCTTAAAAAAACAATTAAATTACTAAATTTAGAATTTCATTGGTTGGCATGTATTTAATGAGACTAAGTTTCTTCAACCGAAAAAAAAAAATTTATTTTTCCGAGCTTTCAGGCTCAAATGCCCATCATCAGGGTGTAATGGTGTCAATAACGAACTAGCTACAAGTTACAATTAAATGTGAGCTAGCTAACAAATGTAACCAAACAACCGCAAACACTGCAGGCACATTAGCGCACACAAGCTATATAAGAATACATGAAAAATTGTTTTTTGGTTGAAGAAACTTAGTAGTCTCATTAAATTATATTACTGTTAGAGCTCTTAATATATCATAGACAATGTCACTAGTCTGCAGTAGCAGGGCATTCTAGGGCTGTTAACCCAGCTAAATAACACTGAACAAAAGAAACACAAACCACAATGTCTTGTGTTTGGTGTTATTTAACTGAGATAACAGTCCCAGAATGCCCTCTCTGTAATATAGTCTAAGGGTATGTAAGATTCTTAAGATTTTAATATTATGATGTAAATACCTGCATCCTTGGACATAATTCTGAAATCACAAGCTGTTGCCAACTGGAAATCAAATGGCATAAGAGAAGTAGTAGTAGTAGTAGTTTTCATGCTTTTGAGTAGTTGTTGCTAAATTCTCATAGCTTGAGAATTTTGTGAAAATTCTGATGTGAACTTCAATATTTGGTAACTAACTGAGATTTTGAGATGTTAAGTTAAGCTCCAGAAAACAATTTTCTCTGACATTCATTGCAGCCAATGGTTGGTTAGGGAAGGGGTGGTTGTACCCTCTTGAATAAGGGGGTTTTAATGTCATTAATGTTGCTCAGGGGCTAGACACATATATAAACCCCTTGCAGTAATTCCTAAAGCAGTTCAATTGGGAGGACAAAACAACCAGTCTTCAATTCTCAGGAGACTAAAATTCTATTGTTTTGTCCTCCCAATTGAACTGCTTTGGGAATGAACCTAATTCATTTGGGTGTAATATCTTCTCATTTCAAACCATGTGTCGATCCCTTGAGAATATGATTCTTTGTTTGAAGCTCATTCATAGTAACATATCTTCTTGGGTGCTACCCACAAACAAAGAAACAATACCCAAGGGAATGACACATGGTCTAAAAATATGCCCGAGTGGATTTGGTCCATTGCTACAAGAGGGTCTATTCTTCAAAGGAGCCCTATATACCTCTGATCCCCCTCCAACAGCTTTTCCTTGCACAACAGCCAGGCTAACCAAAGGTAGCCTCCTCAATCGAGTCAAAGTCCTCTGCATAAAAAAGCACATCTGTGCTCCTTCTTCTGGAGTGAGAATCTCCTTAGCAACACTTAAGTCAGCCCCCGATGCAAACGTCCCTTGTGCTCCGTGTAAGATAAGACCCTTTCCCGATTTCCATGCCTCTAGTTCGTCTATAATCTCAGCAAGCTGGACCATCATGTGTCCTGTTAATGCGTTCTTGCGGCTAGCATTATCAATGGTTATTACTGCAAGGTCTTGTACATTTTTCACTCCATAACTCAACAGAACGTCACCACCTGCACCCGTTAGGGGCTTCAGTTTGGCTCTTATTTTATCTTCTTCGAATGATGGTGTATTTGAAATAGTAGAAGCATAAAATAGTCTTGTAAATAATCTTAAGTGCTGTATGTTACTTCGCAAACAAACAGTAAAATTCATTCTGGGAGTTAGTCAATAATTTCAATCAATTAAATGGCCATATATTCCAGGCGTTGCTGGATGGCAGTGTAGAGACTGGTACTAGTCCTTCCCATACCCCCTCTCAAATCTGCTCAAATTTAAATATTGTCCATGTTTTCTGCCAAAAATGTTTGAGGAAAAAAGTATTTGTGTTTTTTCAGAATTATATATGCAAGAGTTCCATTCATTCTACACCACACCTGAAATGGGGAGGAATAGACCTTTTACCAAAATGGCGGCCGAAATTTCAAATAATTTAAAATTAAAAACAAATACCAGCACTAGAAAGAGCACCTCGACTTTAGTAAACCTGCAAAGATTCATTATGTTAGGTGTTAAAGCGGCCGATAAAACATTTTTCAAAAATTGCCAAATTTACAGAGAAATGTATGTCTGGGGGTATACGCCATACCCCCAGACATACAT
>JAAAQI020033677.1:0-18785 GCA_011800005.2 Stichodactyla mertensii | reverse complement strand
TCCACTGCCTTATGATCCAAGTGTGTAGTTATTTATGAATAGCCCTTATTATTAGTGTGATGGCTGTACCATAAGTTTTGGACTGAGTTTTTCTCCACTGCCTTATGATCCAAGTGCATAGTGCACAGGCCATTACAAAAAAGTAGAAAAATTGAGGTTCCCTTTACTTAAGTACAGACCAAATAAGGCTGATGGTTGTTGACTGGAAATTGGCCAAAAAACAGTGTGAGAAATTACTTTGTCACAAAATAAATGACACATATCCTCAACCATGGAAAAGGGAGGAACAATGAATAATATGCAATATTCATGTTTTTATTTTTCTCTTGAAAAGAGAAAACAACAGAAATGGAATGCCAAGGCACTTTAGGATAATAACCATTTAACATTTTTTGACCACTGACAGCAGTCATATGATGTATAAAGCTCTGAATGATATGAATTATCATTTTCTCATTACTACAAAAGATCGCTTACAGCATATTTTCCTGTGTTTCTGTAACCAGGACAACCCAAGGTACTGCATGAAACAGGCCATAATAATAAATAGCTAAAGATTATGCTAATTAAGATTTAAAATTTATCTAAATGTCATAATTGTGAGCAATCCCATTGATTGGTTGGTTGTCTTAGTGACGTCTGTTCTAAATGTGTAGCTAAGATTTCCTCGTCTTTACCACATAACGGTGAATGGGTGCAGGGGTGATCGACCTGAAAAAAAAGTGAACAAGAATTTGTTCATGTTCTATGGATTGTAAAGGATTGGACACACTATGCAACATTGCCTGCAATTGGGAAATCATGTGTCCACCCATAAAAGTATGTGTTTCTACCTCTGTGCTGTTGCAGGTAATGTTACAGCCAAAAAAGACAAGGGTGGTGAAGCCGTAACACACTTGCCTCTCACCTCTGGGGTGATGGGTATAGTTCCTGGACTTTCAAGTGCATAGAGTTCTTGTTGGGTTTCCCAGCGAGCTAAATTCCAATTTGATCTCCGAGTTAACTGTGCACTGATTTAGAACAGTCTAGAGGTTTTTTCAAGGTTTGATGAAATTGCTGTTTCCATTTTCGGTTAGAGAAAAACATGGCTGCAATACATGTTCATTTTAATGACAAATACTTACATCATGATTACTATTATTAAAAAGAGATCTTCTAATAGGAGAGCCAATTAAACTAGACGGACTGTTATGTGGTACAGTGTAGCTCTGTTGGGGTGAGGCTCCGTTGGGTGTGGTAGGAAATGGTCCAAAAGGGTTGACAGGAGTTGGCGAGGGATGATGGGATGGAGAGAATTCTTGTCCCAAGTGGGAGAGCTGTTGGGTTACTGCAAGAAGTCCTCCTTCATCAACACACAGTATGACCCAAATAACATCTAGAACAAAAAAAACAAAAACAAAACAAAAACAAAAAAAACAAAAACAAAAAAAACAAAAACAAAAAAAACAAAAACAAAAAAAACAAACAAACAAACAAAAAAAGGAATAAAAAACAGTTAAATAATAATTCAGAGCAAATAATCAACCAGTTTTCTAAAAATGAATCTTTAAGTGCTCTAGTGGGTACATGTATGTGTAATCAAATCGCAAGCAACAATAGAGAAAGGTGCGAACAAATTGTGATTAGATTGTGAGCATCTGGTGCGATCAGCACGCAATTTGCCTGCAAGGAAATGTACACGTTTCTTGGCTGCACTTTATGTGTTGCACTGTTTTGACTGTGATATATATGATAGTCTCATACTCATAAATAATTAATGAGAAAACAAAGTAAATTACTATGGTGACAGTTGTTTTCAATGTGTAATCTTAATTAACATAAAATCTGGCCAAATTTAGCTTTGATTTTCTCCAAGAATTATTCCTGGTTTGAGAAGCTAGATCAAATGCTTGAAAGAGTGTTTCACTCTCTATCTAAACACTTCATGGTCAGCTAAAAAAAATTTGGCTGAGCCTCATTTTTAAAACCCCCTTCTCAGTGTCTGGGTATCAGATGAAACACTCTTTCCTGTGTTTGATCTATTACCTCAGGGTTTTACTGGACATACTGTAGGATTCTGCATCCCATATACAAATAAATTGGAATAGGACTGACTCCCCCCCCCCCCCCAAATAGATCTTTTAAATATAATTTTTTATATTTAAAACTATTAAATCATGTACAATAGAAATCCAGTCTTCGACAATACAGTGTTCCCCATCTTCTTGCCTGCCATCTTGGACAAAATGAGTGGGATCTGGAAGTATGATAAACTCTTTGCCAATGGCCAAAGAGTCTGGGGAGAGAAGTGCGCTTAATGGTGCGCAAGCACGGTGGCAGCAAAAAGACAAATTTTTGAAAGAAACAGAGTTTGAACAGATATATGCCCTGGGACTCACATTTTTTAACTGGGGACTCCTAAAATATTGGTTTGGGAGTCCCGTGGACCCCACAATGAATTGACTCAGGTAAAACCCTGTTATACCTCCATGGTAAAAAGCACAGCTTACCTCCAAAGTAACTCCCAGTGGGTGTACACATTCTCCATTGTCCTTGGTACATTCCTGGTATATTAGGTGCTATCATGTTAATACTTACATCTGTGGTTTCACCAGGATCTAGTGATTTAACTTCCACAGAGTTAACAGGTCCAAGCTGATCACCACTTGTGAATTTTAAGAAGACACCAGACGGCCATTTTCCTGGGCCTATAGATAAAAATGGTGGTATTGGGTAAATGAGCTTCTGTTGATGATTAAAAACAGGAGTGACTGAAATTCAGACAATGTGTGAATCCCCTTGGGTATTGTTTTTTTGTTTCTTGGTAACACTTGAGAAGATACATTAATATGGATGAGCCTCAAACAAAGGATCTAACTCCCAAGAGAATGACATGTGGTCTGAAATGGGAAAACATTATGACCAACCTTAAAAGGTCTACTGAGAGACACAGCAGTGGTGTAACATTAATTAGTATATTGAAACTTGAAGGATGGAGTATGAGAGTTTCCTCAGGGCTGGAGTACATTGTGCACAGTATCTCTTTCTCCCCACGTACATAAATGGATACCCTCAAATTGTGGGGGGAGGGGTTTGCCAGTGATAGACAAGTAGGGACTCTCTTACCATTGTTCTGTATCCTCCATGTCTTTACAAATGTTGAGCAAGGAGGTACTGATTCTCCTTCACCAATAGTGACGTCTTTGACAAACGACATGCTTGGCAGCTTGTCATTGGGACTGTTAAAGTCATAGTATGCACAGACAGCAGCCTGTAGGACAAATGATATTACCATTAAGCAGTTATAAATATGTCAAATAATAATATGCACATCAAAGTGAAAAAATCTCAGTCAGGATAAGACCATAAATAAATAATAAGTCAATATTGAATAAACCAATACTTATACATGTAGTAATAGTGCCAGGTTTAATAAAGCTGATATTGATGATGCAGCTTAAAATATCAAGATTTTCTTTTCTCAAAGGCATGCATAACATTACATGTAATTTTTATAATGCTGTAATAAAGGTTCTTCTGAACTGATTATCAGCTAAACCTGAAAGTCTTTCTTTAAAATACATTGTAACTTTAACACACCATTATTTATTAATAGTATTACTGCCATAAAAAGCTACATTCAATTTGCAGGTATACTACATAGCTCACAACAGTAAAATATGTAACAATCACGCATGACAATACATCACTACTGTCCACCTGTAACTCTTGGGTTTAAAATGCACATATTCAACATACAATACTCAATACTTTTATACCACAACTTTGGCTTTTATTTAATAGAGGTTTTCATTTCAGAAGTTCATTTGTAAATTTTCTTGTATTTTCTTCAAAAAATTCTCTCCTAAATAATTATTCTTCTTTGCTGGGTCATTAATTATCAAGACATTAATGAATGTTAATATATGTATTTTATTTACAGTCATAATATCATCATAGTTTAAATTATATTTCCCTGTTAGCCTAATGAACTCAGGACAATCTAGAGTGGTCTATAGAGCTATTTGACGGACTTTACACAAGTGTTAACTACAATCATGTCAAAATACACAAAATCTAATTAATATACAGTAAGAAGCACATTAATTCAAAGGCTTCATACAAATGAAAAATTTAACAAAAAATATTGTGTGGTTATAAACACTAATAGATAGAAAAACCATGATAACAAAACCCTCACAACCTGGGTGGATAATGAATTATGAAACCACATTTTACACATTTTCAAAGGAAAATCTCCCACAAATCACACATTTTGCAAGCATAGTTGCAATTACTGTGAACTGTGATAAATATTGAGCACTAAATATTCAATTGTTTATGATTATTAATGATCTGTTACAAGAGTTTAAAATGCCAGTTTGTTCTGTTTAAATCAGTTTCAGCATCAGCAAAATTTTGAATATCATTTCCAGAAATTATTTCCTGAATGAAAAAAACATAAATTCAAATAGCAAAGGAATTAAATGTTTTCTTTGAGGATTTTTTCTAGTACTTTTAACCTTAAATGCTTAATAATTAATTATTAGAATAGTTTGTTTTGGTTGCAAAGAAAAACTAATGGAAGGAAAGAGCATTTTCTCACTTCAATACCGTTACATATTAATAAGCTTTATTCCAAAGCTTATAGATATGTGACTGAAAAATTGTACATAGTTGTAAGTTGATAAGTAATGGAAAGCACTGATAGGTAATTCAAGAGCCTCTTTTACCTGTTGACCCAAACAGAAATCACCAGTTGTGGTAAACACAACCATGACCGCTAAAACAAGAGGTCTATGCTCTGTCTTTAATATGACATAAAGCTCTCTGCAATACATTTTCAATCAATTCATATTACTCTGACAAACAATTACACTTAACGCTCATAATTCTAATTCTTTAAACCCCCAGTATGTTTACAGTAATTACAATACTCTTACTCGCAATCACAATTTAACAAGATTGTTAGATATTAACTTAAGTAAAGATTTTTTAATCTTAGAAGTAGAAATATGAACTCACCTGAAGATTCCTGGAAAGGGAAGAGACAGTCATTGATGTGAATCAAAAATAAAAACGAATACAGTCAAAATTTGTTAAATTTGATGATAAATAGATCAAGGAATGATAAATAAGTAAGTATTTTGTGGAAGAAGAGGCTTATAGTCGTTTACCAGTTCGACATATCGAGAAAAAACGCACATCCCGCTTGGTTCAACTGAAAGTCTAAAACCTTCTGGAGCTCAGTAATCAACACTTCTCGATCTGTTGTTCCTAAACTACTGAACTTCATCATGAGATCTTGGTCTACATCACAGTCTACATCCATGGCTACACTTCAGTGGAAATCGGAAGGTGAATTAGTAATTCTAATGGGAGTTTTAGAGGGATTTTTTCTGTCGTTTCGAACATTCGATCGAATCAAACTTGTTTTGGAGTAGCGTCTCAACGAGGGTATGACGTCACACGCTATGGAAAAACCCGATGACTAAAAATACCACGGGCTCAGTGTAAATTTACTCAAAAAATCTACAAAAAATTGCATTGAAATTGCATTTTTAGAGCTTGTGGATAACTATTGGATTTGTTTTTAGTACTTTGGTACCCTCGTTTTTATACTATATATATTTTTCATTAGAAAAAGGTTAGTAAATCTGATGACCAAATAATATCGCGGGCTCAAAAAAAGTTTATTGGAGGGGAGGGGTGGGTCTTAATGTACAAGCTTACTGATGAAAGAAAACTATATTTATAGAAGCTAAAATTCTATAAATCATTCCTTTGAAGATAATTCTTATATTTTGTAACTTTAATTCAGCCAAATAATCTATTTTGCATGAATTTTAAGCGTTTTTTTTTTGAGTCAGTCCAGTCTCTCTCCGTTGTGTTTAACACAGGTGTTCTTTCTTGGAACGCCTGTGGTTTTTCACGCTTCGATGGAAAACTTTTAATATTTCTTCAAATTTCTTCACGTTTCTCCAAAATGAAGCGAGGTTTTGAGCAGGAAAATCTCTTTACCATCAATAAACATGCAGAAGAATTCAAAAAGAAGGTAATCGAGTCGAAAAAAATGTGAAAATTATTTTTATTGTCAACATTGTCAACATTCAATTTTGACGTATTTTTGAATGACCGAATGCCAAATTCCTGGATTATTTTTTTCCAAATATTTTAGGTCAAAGTTCTCATCGATAATGAAGAAGAAAAAAAGGCTTTCTTTAACGCTTTAAAAACATATCACAAGTGAGTAAATTCATCTTAAATTCTATTTTGGTAAACAAATAATTCATTCAGCTGAATCCGAGCTCAAAGATGGGAGATATATTTTTGTTTACACTATGATTTAAAATTAGAATTTTGTACACTAGTTCACTAACGAAATGTCTATTGTTCAAGCTTATATGCTTACTCAAAATCATTTGTTACATTTGAATTTCGAGCAGAAGATTGCTTTTTCACCATAACGTGAGGTATAAATATAGTTCTGCACAATTGATCTCAAAAAATTAGAAAATATGAGCTCATACAATCCCTAGAAAGTTCCAATCGATTCGTCTAGATTACGAGTTCTATGAGATTTTTAGGATTAGCTGTTAAACTGGAGGCAAATTTTGTATAAATAAGCATTAAAAAGGTAAACAAGTGTAGAATTAGAAAACAAATGTGTTTACACATGAATTATGATTTGTCAGTGAATATCATTACGAATGATTGTTGTAGAATTTTACCTTTTTAATTAGCATACACATCTCCCTTTTAATTCCTTTGATTTGTGAGCCTTTTATAATTTTATGTTGGCTTTATAAAAATAGCTCAATCTACCAACACCCAACCTGACCTTACTTTGGCTGTTATATGTATTGTCTATTGTTACACCAGTGTCTGCTACCATTTGAATAGTTTTCATTCTAAGGTCAACAAATTTTGATTTGTTTTCCTCTGTAGATGCTAATTCATGTTCCCATGAGATTAAATATGATTTTTTTAAAAAATTTTTAGGCATGGTTATCTTTCTAAACTTGTCCAAGACATTCGCTCTGTTATCAACACTCCCAAAAGATACCCTCTGTACAAGGATGTCAGGTAATCGTAATCACGACTACTTTTAATATTAAAATATTCATTGACATTTCAAACATGTGTTGCTATAGATTCTAGAGATTAACATTTGAAATGCTGTTTGATTTTTTTGTTTATATTGTATTATTAATTTAAGTTGTGATAAACCTTTTGTTGTTCTAGGTATATTATAAATCCTGAAGACGTTGAAGCATTTCTCACAATGATTCCAAATTCTCCAAGGTACTATCTTTTATCAATACTTATGGACCTAAGGGTTTTTTTTATCTAATGACACTTTATCTGCAAAAAAGTAAAATTATGTTAGCAAGCTTTTTCCTTGATGTTCTGTTGATGCATTTATGTTTCATGTATCTACATGTAGACCCCTTGCAGCAAATTATATTCCCAAAGCAGTTCAATTTGGACGACAATTAACAATGGAATATTTTTGTCTTTGATTCTCAGGGGAATGAAATTCTATTTCTTTGTCCTCCAAATTGAACTGCTTTGAAAATTGCTACAAGGGGTTTATTGTAATCATTTAGTAAGTTGGAAATTAAAATATATTTTCACTTTGTCTATATATGTATAATGATTATAATGATCAAGAGTATTATCTTCAGTTCTATTTAAAAATGGTGCCTCTTTAAGGGTGATATTTTGTTAATATGTGAAAATTTTAAAGTGATGGAATACACATGGTAAGGATACAACGTTCTGGAAGAGATACTTTAGGATTCAGTATCAGAGGAGGTAAAGAACATGGTGTTGGGATTTACGTATCACTTGTACAAAGAGGATCATCTGCAGACATTGTTGGACTCAAGGTAATTCTGTATCTTAAATTTTTGCTCACTATGTGAAGAGGTCTCTGTCTATAATTTCTGAAACTATATGCTGCATGCTAATAAATGATATGTTTTAAATTACTGGTATCAACAGACAGGAGATGAGATTCTCAGTGTTAACAACATGATATTGACAGAGGCTACACACGAGGAAGTGGTCAACTTACTGAGATCAAGAAGAACACTTGCCTTGAAAGTCAGGAGTGAGTGTTTAATCTGGAAGCTTATGCTGTATCTCCCAAAGCAAATGTCATTTTAGACAGCACCTTTTAATCTGCTATAAGTTTTGCTGTGATGCAAGGCTTGGAATTGTTCAGACTTACTCTTCTCTGTTTTATTTCAGGCACAGGCAAAGTACCTTGTAAAATGTAAGAAATCAGTGTCCCTATGTACATTATCTCTGTTTTTTCCCCTGATATTAATCAGGTGTTTGTTGCAGTCTAGCTATGTTTTATTAAATATATGGCATGTTCCTTTGTTTGTTTTCAATTTTATCTAACTCATTAAAAATATATTCCTGTCATTTCAGACATGATCTTGTTAGATGGGAAGAAGTAGAGGACAAAGAGAATGTCTATTATCACCCTGATCTATTGGTAAATAATAATCTAGAGTCACTGAAAATTAATTACAATCCTATGCAGATTTTGTATGAGTAAAGAAAATCTTAGCACGTGGTACAACTGGTACAATGAAATGAATTAATAAAAAAATAAAAAAGGGAAAGAAAGCATAAAGGAAGGTACATATGATGATGATGCATAGCCAAAGCATGTGGTCACAACAGCAGGTCACAATTTTCTATTAAAAGTTTCACATCAACTTGATTTAATTAATGTGATGTATCTTGAGATGTCTTGTTGATTGGTTTCATTTTGTTTTACTATGTTTTACAGGAACATCTTGTCCAAGAAGGCACCCTGTCAGATAATGTACCATTTCAAATGTCTCCTGGTGATAAGCAGGCTTTTCTTTCTGTGGGCAAAAGAGGGATTGGCTGCAGGTTGGTTCTTTATGAGGTTGCTTGTCAATCCATTCTTTAGGTAGTTAGTTTAAGCCAATTAACCTGTTAATGAATACGTGTAAGCCCAGAAATATATATAGGAAGGTAAATGATAGCAGTGTTAAATTGCTGGGTGGCCATAAATAGTTTGGCTATAGAAGCTCATGCTTACTGGCAACAAGGGAATGGATAAGCTTTGTACATGTTTAAATATTAAGAGGAAGGTTTTGCAACTTTGATTAGCCATATGCCATGGTGTTACAGACTGTCGTACCAAATACACTAATTTTTTTTCAGTGTTCGGAATGGATTCCCAGGTATCTCAGGCTTGTTTGTGATTGCAGTCACTCCAGGATCCATCTCAGACAAGGCAGGAATCAGGGTAAGAGCATCCTATTAAAGTTTTGGTGGAATAGTGATGGTGAAAATGAACATTTCTTGGGATGATGACATATGATGGTGATGATGATGGTGATGGTGATGATGATGGTGATGATGGTAATGGTGGTGGTGGTGGTAATGGTGGTGGCACTGCATTTCATGGTGATGGCAGTGATAGTGATGATGATGTGTCAATAAGGAATAATTTGGTGATGATGATGCATAGTTACAAATATGATATTATTCTTACCCTTGTGGGTGTTTTTTTTAGGTTGGTGATGAAATAGTAGGTGTCAATGGTAAAAATGTTACAAAGTTGAGCTACTCTGAGGTAAACATGTTTATGAAATACCTAGCTACTGTACTTCTAAAGGGACTTTGATAAAAGGGACTAAACATGGGCCAACAATAATTCAAAAGTTGCTTTCATCAAATTGCTTCTCTACAATATGTTCTATCCCTTCTTAAACAGGCAGTGTATTTGCTAAAGTCGTTTCAAGAACTTAATCTCATTCTAAGACATTCCAAGGTAGGGTGCATGTAAGAGCTAGTATATCATTTCAGCATCCAGTGCGTACGTAATTTTCTTTTTCAATTTCACCTTGCCTGTCTGTCAGTTTGTGCCAACCCTTGCCTTCATCACTGAAACATAATCCTTTTTTATTTCTATCTTAGACAGTAGAAAAGCTTGTTCAAGATGAAGATTCTAAAAATGATGAAGAAAAAGTACCAGAATTTGCTATCCGAACACAAATTCTTCTGAAAAAGGCTGAAGAAAAGGAAAAAGAAAAGGTAAAGGAAAGAGAGAGAATGGAGAAACTGAAGTCAGAAGTTGGTGATGATGTTGATGATCATGATAATGATGAAAGAAGTCCCGAAAAGTCAGGCGTTACACCAAATTCAAGGAAAAAGGCATTATTCAAAGACAGGTAAGAGTTCTTTCAAATAATTTTCTTTCAATTTCTCAGTAATCGTGATTTGTAAACTAAAAAATTCTTTCACAGTGTTCAAGTCATTGGCTCGTCAGTTACTTTGCCTAAAGAGACCTCCATGTCACCGACCTTACAGAGTCTGAATCCAAGTAATTTTGAGGTAAAGTATAATTGTAAAATTTCTTGTTTTGTTATTTGTAGCTCTTGCTATTAGTGTTGCCGTTACCATTGTTGTTGCTGCTGGTTTTGTCGTTGTTTTTGCTTTTGTTGTTGTTGATGATGTTGTTGTTGATGTTGTCGTCATTGTTGCTGTTGTTAATGTTGCTGCTGAAGTTGTTGCTGCTGCTTTTGCTGTTGTTGTCGTTGTCGCTGTCGTTGTTGTTGCTGTTGCTTTTGTTAATGTTGCTGCTGAAGTTGCTACTGCTGCTTTTGTTGTCGTTGCTTTCGTTGTCGTTGCTTTCGTTGTCGCTGTGTTGTTATTACATGCATAGGACACCATGTTTGCAAGGTTAGCTTCTTCCTCTACATTACTGACATGCACTGACAGTGACGCTGACTGGACCTCAGTTGTTCCGACTGCATTTTGCATCTCTGGAGTTTAAGATAAACTATTTTCTCTTTTTACAGTTTGAATCTGATGTTTTGCAAGGAAGAGAAGCTAAATTTGTGTCAGTCGACAAGGTACGTACCTTTTTTCCCTCGGAACTCCCCAAAATAGCCGTGAAACAATCTGAATCTCGGTCAATCGACCAAGCTACAGACCGAGTAGTATACCATGTCCCCTCGACCCAACCCTTTACCCTCATGTCACAGACAGGCAACCCATCAGATAAAAATTAAATCTGCTGCCTGCTTACACATTGAATTTTATTCTTTAAGGTTTCGGACCTTGGAATCGAAATTGAAGAAAAAAGTGGCGGAATTTATGTCAAGACTATCAAAGAAGGAGGCGCTGTTCTAGAAAACGGTAAGCATTTTGATAGGCTGATTGTGTATCCTTCAGTGATATTTGATGCGGTTTTGATGACGTCACTTATTTCCCAGGTAACATTGAGGTCGGTGATCAGCTGCTTAATGTGGAAGGGACGAGTTTACTTGGCATCTCTCAAGAACAAGCTGAAGCTGAATTAAGCAAAGCGATGAAAAGAAGAGCAGTAAGCATTGTTATAAGATTCACCTTTATTAATAAGCTGACTGACTGGCTTACCAACCGCCCGGCTGACCGACTGACCACTTGACCGAATGACCGACGACCGACCAACCGACTGTCTGACGAATAGCGCTGCACGTCAGTGACGTCACAACTCAGACAAACAAACCTCAGAAATAAAATGCATGTTTCTCCGTTTTCTTTTCAGTATAATTTTGTTTGTCTAAGTCATGCATCTATTAAGAGGGCTATTTTTAGAACCGACGCTGTCTGACTGACTGACCGTCTGTCTGACTGACCGATTGACTGACTAACAAACTGATTGATTGATTAATTCTTATTTTTTTAACAAAACAGAGTGTCTTGGATCTTGTGGTGGCCAAAGCATCAACAGACGATTTGGACGATGCAGAGGTGTAAGTACCAAGAATATACATACATTATACTCGCAACGAATAACACATTCGTAGTGAATACCAACCTCTTTTTTGTTTGGTCATTCATTGCCAGTTTATCATCTATATAGGGATTGTAATTAACATATCAACTTTTGTGCTATAAAGTTAATAGTAAATATTATCTTAATAATAATTGGTGACCTTCAGAATGCCACACCAAAATGAGAATGATAACTTTAAATATTGCAAAATTAATTTGGATAGTGATTAACATAATTAATCATTAATTGATATTATTAATCTAATAATCATTAAGTGGCTAAAGAAACCGTTAAATGATAAGTTTTGCTTATAATATTAGTATCGATAATGATTAATACTACTTAATGGATAATGATACTGCTCGAAATCAGTGATAAGTAATCAAGAACAGCAAATCAGATGTAAAAGTAATGATCTCAATTAATAATAATAACAATTATATAATAATAATGATAAATAATGATTGTTGTGAAAAACGCTCAGTTCTTTTCGTTAGTTTTCGTAAGAATCTTACGATTTTAAAAATTTCTTTTCAGATTCAACACTTGGCTTTGAACATTCAACTAACAATTATTCCACACTAGCAAACGCATCTTGGACATTCAATATAACGTTGTTAGAACTTCCTTTCATAGGAATCTTCATAGTTCGACGAACAAGGTGCATTCTGGTCTATCTTGGGTACAAATAACACCATATAAGGCATGATGAACAAAAGATGTCGTTACCCAAGCTAGACCACAATGTACCTTGTTGGTCGATGTGATAAAATGTCAAATGTAGATTTTTACTTCAATATTCTGCGTGGAAAATTCACGTACAAAAATTCCGTTAAGTTATTAGCGTAAAGAGAGTAAATCTTGGTATGTTCTGTTGTCATTGTTAGCGATGTCATATCATTCATAGAAACATTAAGTCCAGTATACCTCAGTGTACGCAATATGGTGTTACATCCAAAAACTCACCTAAAAGTTAATATGGCAAACAGTATTAACTCTAGACATTCTAATTTATATCGTGCAAAAAAAACTAGTCGTGTAGTTTCAGTTCTCAAACTGATTTTAATGTTAACCAGTCAGTTATAAAACAACATTGTACAACATTAATATTCCATAAATATTTTATCGGTAACGTATAAAGATATGTATTTAAGGATTTGGAATAAGATCGTAAACTTTGTTATATGAATAACAAACAAAATTAAGCATGTCAAAACATGTATTATTTATTATAAACAAATAAAAATCTAAAATAGTAAAAATTCAAACTAGCTATTTGGTATGATATTTCTAAATATCTGCAAGATTTAATCTAATTATCTTAAAAGAAACCTTTTTATTTTATGCCTTTGAATTCTTTTATTTTATTTTATTTTATTTCGATTATTTGTTGCTTGTCATTGATTAAATTCATTTTACTCGTTCAGTTTTCGGAATTCTTTCGGTGGGTATTCGGAAACATGGCTTGCTTTCATGAAGTCTTGGCCAATCGTTTTCTTGCTTTAGTTTTCCTCTTTTTTTTATCGTGAGGAACTGGTGAAGACTGCTATATTTCATTTCCGAGAATTTCCGAGTGAAATTCAATATCGTACCTAGTTCTCGCCTGACATTTCTTGGCCGGAAGGAGAAAGTATCTGCTTGGGTACGAGTTCGTTTAAATATGATGCGACGGTTCTTCAATTACGAATACAACCAATAGTGTCAAAACAGCAGCAAACAGGAACAAACAGGTAAAGAACCTGTTTATGATATTTGCCACCAGCTGCCATTGTTCTTTCAACTCCTTTGTTTTTTCTTCTTCTTTTGCGTTTTCTGTCAGGATTTTCAGAGTTTTCTCTTCCGAAACGTTTGGATGGACGAAATTATTTTTCCGTGCTTTAAGTTCTACAAAAAAAAACAACAACAACAAAACAACGTTCTTACAACAATGGTTAACATATTATAATCTTATTGATAATAAAGCTACGTGAATTACTCCCATATTTATGTAAAACGTTTGAAGAAAGATTGGTAAAAGTTCACGGAATATCGTCGAGAAAGGAAAATAATTATTATTATGATAAAAAGTAAGAAAAAGAAGAAAAAGTAGGGCCTGTCCGGGAATTGAACCCGGGACCTCTCGCACCCTAAGCGAGAATCATACCACTAGACCAACAGGCCGTTTTGTTAATATGAAATTACTGAATATCAATGTCATTGCTACTTACTCTTCTTCCATTTCATGGCATACTTCATCTCCAGTTTTTCATTCTTTTCGTCATTCGTGTTTTCTTGCACGTCGATCTTGTTTGTCTTGGTCAGTTGACCAGTATTGTAAAATACAATCGGCGCCAGATAACCAAGAACAATTTTCTAGAAAACAAAAGAAATTTTACCCACCCCTCCGTTGAGTAAATTTATTTACTTCTGAGGGTGGGTGAGTGGGGAGTTTAATGTACCCCACCCTCCCCCTGAAGTCTTCATTGCCATACCTTCATCCAGTGGGAGAGGGGCTCAGGACAATGGTGTACAAGCCTTAAGATCCAACACATGGCCACTAATCCAGCAACAATCTCAATCACTGTACAGCAATAGTATTTTGCCAGGAGAGGAAGATCGGTTGATTTTGGCATTGTGGCTTCAAGCATAAGAAAGAAGACCGCCAACGCAAGAAGAATGGTGACGACCACTGCCATCCGCTCACCAGTTTCTGAATCATCGGAACACGAAAAGTTATCAAGGATGATGATTACTTGCAAGCTGCTATAGAGTTTTCGAGTCCTTCAACTAACTTGAACTCTTCACGATTTTGCATAGCGAGGGATTTCATTACAGTCATGCATTTTTGAATATTGCACATGCGCGTGCTATCAGTAACTAGAGTAATCTCGTTTCTAGAGCCCGCGTTTCTCCTTGTCAGCACCGAGACTCCTCTACCTGAATTAAATCCGAATGTGTCATTGGCTAAAATTAAGCACGTTTTTTTTTTTTTTTTGTTATCTGAGGACAGCTTACGCTTGTGCGTCATACAATTGGGCTCGGAAATGCTGCAGGATATGGCACACGGTATTTAATATACCGCTATACGGTATAATTTCTTACCTACAGGAGTTAGGAAAACCAGTAGCGTTAGGAAAGCAACGATTGCGCATGGGAGTATGAAGTTCGTTGTATAGAAAAGCTTTTTTCTCTTGATGTGAATGAAATACGTTATCTTGGCCACGTCTTGCTTGCAGCACATGTGGGATACCTGTGTCCTTTCTGCCCGTGTGTGCATCAGGCTCCATTCGCCATTGGTCAGGTACCTGGATGTATCTACTGTACTTCGAAGCGATTGGATGTTGAGTTTCGTGACGTCCAGGTTCCAGGAACCGAATATTAACTTGCAGAGCTGGAAAATTGAAATTGTATTTTTTTCAAAGAAATTAATTTCCAAATTAACGGTTTTTAAGGTTGCTGTGACTACAATGGTTGCTGTGGTTACATTAAATGTAGTGATTACTATACTTAAAATGGTTGACATGTCTTTAATGATATAGCTGCGATGGTAGCTACTGTATTGATACAATGGCTCGGCGACAATGGTTGCTATGTTAACAACTGTTGCTATGGTGACAATGGGTTTGGTTTTTAGTAGTTACTACATACCTGCTTATCGAAAGGAAAATATTTGACATTGATGTCACAGGAGCTTTTGATCATCATGGCTACTAACCACGTGACGTTCCCGTCATGCTTTACGAGGGCACTTGCTTTGGAGTATTGCACATGACTATCAGCACTGTTTAAAAAAAGAGATCTATTGTAGTTTCTCGTTTTCTCTATTTGAACAATATCTATAGTCCTACTGCCAAATTCTGCCCTTCTTCTGCTTCAAACTAGTTCCTCTAGCTAGGCATTAATTAATCAATTTTTTTTTCAGTTTGGAAATCTGTGATCTGTAGGACAAAGATATTTAACTTTCTTGGCGTTTCGAGCTTTCGCCCTTCGTCGGAGCAAAGAGTAAAGTAAGGGCAGGAGTCGGTATAAATAGAAGCGGGAAAGTTAATGAGGCAATCAGAAAGTGAGAGGAAAAAAGAACCACTTAATAGAAAGAAAATCAAAATGTTTCGTATACATGTAGCGGTGACCAATATATATAATTTCTGCCCGTCATTTGCCTTACCTGTTGTAAAGTATAATTGGCGGGGTCCAAATGTCATTAGCATCCAGATGAATTTGGCTTAGTCCTCCATAATGGTTAGGATCCCACGTTAAGTACTCGTCTCTCCATCTCTGAATAATGAACGTCGAAACGGATGAAGATAAAAACCATAAGAAACCACTCAAGAAAGTCCGAAAACCAGAGCAAAAAGGGAACAAAATACGAATGAGATCAAAAGTTTTGGAAGGAGATTTTTTTAATGACCTTACCATGTTCACTCTAACAATCGTTGAGAGAACCATGTTTTTCTCATCCTGTGAAAGAGAACAATGAAAGTAAAAAAGTCAAACTTTGCTTGCTGTATCAATGTTAGAATGGTCAACATTGATGTATCTTCTCAGGCATTGAAAGACAAAGAAATAATACTCAAGGGAATGACACGAGTCTGTAATTGGAAAACATTGCGTGGCTGAATTAATCCAAAATGACGACTGAGACGTCAAATGGACTCCAGAAATGTACTAACGATCGATTTCTGTAAAGTCTTTATGGTCATTTCGACTCAGTTCTTGAACTAATAGACCTTTTCGGCTTGGTCGTAATCTTTTCTCATTTCAGACCACATGTCATTCCCCTTGGTTTTATTTCTTTGTTTAATGGTAACGCTTGAGAAGATACATTAATATGGATGAACCTCAAAAGAATCTTATTGCCAAGAGCGTGACACGTGGTCTGAAATGGGAAAACATTACGTCATAGTCGGAAAGGTCTATTGGGCAGATATATTACTTACAACATTTGCAATCATCTTGAGTATGAGCCCATGCTGCACCATCACAGCCCTGCTGTGATTCAGTACTGGACGAAACTGAGGTGAATACCGCGTGGCATTGAGTAGTGACGTAATCAAGCGGTCTTCGTTTGTGATGGCAGCCACAAATTCTAAAAATTGCGGGGACCCATGGGTTAATAAGTCTAGTAGAGACACATTGCAGCAATTCCCAAAGCAGTTCAATTTGGACAGGACAAAGCAATGGAATATTTTCAGTTTTCGATTCTCAGGAGAGTCAAATTCTATTGTTTTGTGCTTTGAATTGAACTGCTTTGGGAATTGCTGGGCAAGGGGCTTATATGGGGATCTTTCTCTCTCGTTCGAGTGGGAAATCAAGAACGGTTGATCTCCGCAGGCGACCAAAATGATCTTATTCCAGTCCCTCCGATCTGCAGCTGCGCGTTTGATTTTCTTGACAGTTGGTTGAAATAATGGACATATGATGTTGGCTATGTATTGGTTGCTATGTATTGGTAGTATAACCATGGTCGTCCCCATCTAGTGCGCTTCCCATGTGTAGGATTGTATAGGGCTAATTAATGAATAAGCTCTAAGGATCTTTTCTTATAAAATGTCCAAGGAACCTCTAGCTGACGATGGTGGAATGTATTTGATCCCAGTGGTGGTTGTTTTTATCAGAGTTTTCAATATTCAGAATAAACTCCAATGACTGAAAGTGCCTTGGTTGAGTTCTTGTTTTACCTGAAAATTATCCTGGTTGACAGTTTCGAAATATTTATATTTTTCGTGCACATCTTTCTCTTTATTTTAATAAATTCCTCAGTCCCACAGAAAAAAGCTGTGTTTGGGTAGTCCATTAATTCATAGCTTCTTTTTTAACAGAACGTTTCGGGGATGTCTCACGCAATTTTGGCGGGGAAAACGCAAACGTATCGAACGACAGGCTATTAAGATCATTATAGATACAAAAGTGCGCCGTATTAGACGAAGAGAGATTCGAAGAACTAAATTGGTAGAGCCATTCAAATTCCATTCGCATCGCAATTAGTAATCGTAGCAAATTCATCAAGAGTCTTAAAGTAGTCATAAACACGAAATATACTTACCCTGCGACATAAATAACCAAACAAACAAGAGTAACCATATAACCATGGTAAAAGCACTGTTTTCTCTTTGTCTTGTTCGAGAATTTCGATGTTTTTTACACCGGATTATTATAACACTAACATTAAACATTTAAAACGAAATTAACAAATTTTTTCGATATTTGCATCTTTGTAGCGTTTGTGATCCACTTTGTTTGAGTTAGGTTGTTCCCATGGTAACACAATGCGGGAGAATTGCCAGCTACGAATGTACAAATAAAGGTTTTAATGCTTCCCAGAAACTGGGAAAAATAATCGTCCTTCGCAACGTGCGCTGAGGCACGCTCTTCTTTAGAGGAGCTCATTTTTGACAACTCGATAATTCAATAGCCTTTTTCACAAGTCGTTATAAAAGTGCAATCTTTGTGAGTCTACATTTCTGTTGTTTCCAAATTTGAGATGATCTTAGTTCTTATTAATGGTTTTGACCATAATTCTACGCATGCGCAGGGGGTTGTTTTCAAAGTAAGACACTATGAAGTAGGTTTAAGAATGCTCTAATATTTATTTTCCATTTTGTTTCCGAACTAGCCTTGAAAGAACAAAAAGGTCATGTTGTCTGATCTTTTATTGATGTTCCCTTATCTATCTTAAATCCTATATAACGTAGACTCGATTTTAAATCTTGTTAGATGAACATTGGTTGTTTCTGTTGTTGTTGTTGCTGCTGCTCTCGTTGCTGTTGATGCGCTGTTATTGTTGCTGTTGTAGCTGTTGATGGTGCTCTTGTTGCTGGTGCTGGGCTATTTAGTGTTGTTGTTGTTGTTGTTGCTGCTGCTGCTGTTGTTGTTGTTGTAGCTGATGAAGGTGCTCTTGCTGGCTGATGCTGCTACCTATTTTTGGCTTTTACTATAGACCTTATTCGCTTGGGCGTAATGTTTTCCCAATTCAGACCTCTTGGGAATACGATTCTTTGTTTGAGGTTTA
>JAAAQI020033566.1:0-18789 GCA_011800005.2 Stichodactyla mertensii | reverse complement strand
TATTATTATTTATTTGATTATTATTTCAGAGCCAACCATGAACCTCTGTTTGAGCTACCCTCTGATGAAGAAATAGATATTTCTGTAGATGACATCTGTGCTTTTCCAGAAACCAAGGGAACCTCGGCATCCGAGGCAACCACTGGCAAGGGGAGAATTTCAAGCTTTAGTAGTAGCCATGGGTCAGCTAGCAGTGTGAGTGAAGGAGAGGAAGTAACAGCGGTAGATTCAGTAGATGCACTGAGTTACAATAAGTCATTTGCGATTCCTGAGGAGACAGATGAAGACATTGAAACTGTTACAGATCAAGTGTCAGCCATTGTAATCAATGATAACCCCTTAATTCTGAAGGTACGTGTAAAGGATTACTGAAATAGACCTTTTTCTCAAGGTTGCACGCTCATCCAAATCCAAGAAAATTGACGGGCAACGATACCAGAACAGGAGCTTTATAATGAGAATTATCGTATACTTCTATGAATTTTTTCAATAAGAATTCATAAAATTGATTATTCTCCTCTTAAAGTATAAAATTTGCTTCTCAATTTCACTGAATTTGCATTTTTCATTTTTGTGGTCCGTCAAGATTGCACGGAACCTTGAGAAAATGGTCTATTCCATACAACATTACACTGGTCAAAAACAGTATTCATTTTAGGTTGCAGTGTACAAATATTCATTTAAAACTCAGGAACTCAGGCTAAAAACTAATAGCTGGTCATTCACAGGCCATGATGACCAGCCAAAAGATTTTTAGCTTGGTCAACACTCATTTCCTTCTTTTTCCCATTAATTCAATTTGAGCTGACAACTACAATGTTATTACATTATATAGGTGACTGGTTAATATGACTGGTAAGACAAAGGTTTGACCAGGCATGTTCCAATTTTGGCCTGACAATGACCAATAGCTCTGTAAAAAGTGCAGCCTTGATAAATGCTTTGTATTTGACAAATGAATGCATTGTGTACTGTATAATCTACAGTACTGTACATAGCTACATACTTGAACTTGGTTATACCAGCATTGTGTTGGATGGACATTTCTGTTATGACTACACTGTACTGCAGTGTTATAAAGGAAATTGTTACATAGCTATGAATTTTCCTCATATAACGAACGTTGTCATTGGCTGAAAGATGATCACGTGGTATTAACTAAATCTAAATGTATCCTGAGTGGGAAATAACAACTTATTTCCCGATTGGGATACAAGTAGCACGTGAAAAGGAAAGGTAAAATAAACCAGTGCACGTGATCAGAGTGTGATTAATCCCGTGGCGTGATATCTTGCACGAATCAGAAAGAAGAAAGCCAATGAAAACCGCTTCAGATTCCAGAGTCCAAAACTTTTGTTTACGTTTCGCTTACCCACTGAATAAATTCTTTTTATTTTCTAAATTGGTTGGGAATCATTTCTCTGTCGCTATATAACAAAACACTTAATGTCCGATCCCTCAGGAAGCAGTTAGTTTTGTTTTCCCTCGAGTCTTGACCTTTCCCGAGGCGAAGCCGAGGGAAACATCAAGCCTCTCGGGAAAACAAAACTAACTGTTTCCCTCGAGATCAGACATTAAGTGTATAATGTATATTGTTGGTTTCCTTTAATTCCTAATTATTTGGAACTCAATATCTCTTATTACATGTAAATAGCTCTTATCAACTGAGCATGAGGGCTGTACTGTAAGTTATGGACTGAGTTTTTTCCTACTGCCTTAGAGTAGATTTCGTATGACTGTGAAAAAGTCGCGGCACGGTCCTTGCCGTAAGCGTGCCTTGCTGTGACCGTGATGTTTTCTAGAACTCCAAAGTTCCTTGCCGCGCCTTGACCGTGTCCGCGCCGTGTTCGTGCCACGACTTTTTCACAGTCATACGAAATCTGCTCTATGACCCAAGCATATAGTGCATGGGCCATAAAAAAGTTGGGAAAAAAAAAGGGGTTCCATAACTTATGTACAGACTGAGCATGCAAGGTTAATAAGATGTTTATTATATGACAAGGTGAACACAAAAATAGGGTTGGCAGTCTGTAAGTTATGGACTGCCAAATTGGCCAACGAGAACATGTGAAATTACCTTGCCATAGAATAATGTAAGTTATGGACTGAGTTGTTTTCCACTGCCTTTTTCTATTGTCTTAGGACCCAAGCATGTAGCTCTAAAGGGGCAGATCTAGGATTTTTGAGGAGGGTGCGCCATTTATGAATGGGATTTGGGCACCAAAATTAATTAATAATATTAAATCCATAATTGACTGTAAGTAGCTCATCTCACTGGGTGTGCACCCCTGCACCAGTTCCCTGCTCTTGTACTGTACTGTACCCCAATCAATGGCTCTCCAGTCTTGATCAGCACAGATGTAATGATGTGTTTTCATTCTTTTCTATTTAATATATTTTTGCTTTCTAAGTCAACCTTTTTGAAAATGCTGTAAAACATATTGATTTCTTCTCAATATACTTAGTGTCTGAATACACCCTTTTTTGCATCTTTGCAGAAGCAAGGAAGACCAGGGCAGAGAGTATTAGAGAAATGAGGAGAGAGAGCATAGAAGAGGGTAGGTTATGTTAATTCTATAGAGGCAAGAAAAGGATACTCTTGCTGCGCAATATAATGGCTTCATTAAGGATCGATATCTGTGTGATAAAGCTGTGAGTAAAATCCATATCAGTGAAGTGATACGATATCACTTCATGGTAAACTGTTCAATGAAATATTTTTTCTGTGTTATTGTACCAGTACCTAAATGTGTAATAAACAAATTATGACGTGTGAAGAGCTTGACATCATTTTTATTCACTTGTTTTCTGTATCATATCGCTCACTCGCTCGTGGACTCGCTCATTCGTGATATGACAGAAACTAGTAAATAAAAATGATATCAAGCTCTTAACACGTAATAATCTCTATAATTTCTAAAATGTTTTTCTAGATGTGAATGATCCAAGCTGGGTTAAACACAAGAAGCATGTCTTTGTCTTCAGTGATGCTGGCAAACCTATCTATTCTAGGTGAATGCATAGGTCTAATCCTAAAGTATCAAGCATGAATTCATATATTTAATATTTTTTGTATTTTGCATTCATTTCTGATACATTGTAGATATGGTAATGAAGATAAGCTTGCTACTCTTATGGGAGTGATGCAGGCAATAGTGTCCTTTGTACAAGATGATTCCAATCAAATTAGGTAAAGCATTGTTTTAGTGATGACTGGAAAAGTATTGTGGTAGATCTCATTCATTCATTCATTCACTCATTTATTTGATTAGTTTATTCACTCCATTCATTCATTCATTCATTCATTCATTCATTCATTCATTCATTCATTCACTTATTTGTTTATTCATTCAAACAATCTTTCCTTCTTTCCTTCCTTCACTTATTTGTTCATTCATTCACTTGTTCCTTCCTTCCTTCCTTCACTCACTCATTCACTCATTCATTCATTCACTCATTCACTCATTTGCTCACTCATTCAATCATTCACTCATTCATTCATTCCATTCATTCATATTTTTTGTGATTTCAGATGTATCATAGCAGGAAAGCACAAAATAGTTTTCCTATTGCGAGGACATGTCATACTTGTAGCTGTAGCCCAGACGCAAGAGTCAGTAACTCAGGTATAGATTACTATGATGTGGTCAGTAAAGTAAAGTAATGGTCTCCCCCCATCCTGAGGGAGCATCAGGAACTGACAACAGTGTGTGTCAGTTATACAATCATGATATATTTTTGGAAGACTTTTATAGACTGCTATTATGGAGCACATTGCAGCCATGCAGTTTACAATCATGAGTAATGTGTCTAATATAAGACCGGACTGTTGAACTAAGAGACAATCCCGCATCTTTTTATGCTAATACTGTTATACTTTTCTGTCATTATTGTAGCTAATCCTACAGCTATCATATGCCTATAACCAAATCCTCAGTGTATTAACATTTTCGCAACTGTCAAAAGTTATGGAACAGAGACGAAACTATGACCTAAGGAGACTTCTTGCAGGTATGTATGTGTCACTCGAAACATACTGAAAGATCATTTATTTTTCCTCTAGGAGGTGGGGAGGGGAGGCCAGTGGTTCCTAATATGCTACTAAGGTCTACGACTACATTTTGTAAATCCATAATGTTTCTGATATTACTCACTGGATTGTGTGCCCACATGTTTCAGAATAATAAAAGATTAAAGATTTAGAAATGCAAATGAGAAATGGGATGAAAAATGGGACGTAAATGGGATGTTAATTATAAATACAAAAACAGGCTATAACCAATAATTTGCATACCAAGATCTTCACACCCTTATAACTCAAAAAAACGGTCATCCATCACCAGAAAAATTAAACTTTCCTATCAAAAACTTTGTGAAGAATGGATTTTCAAAATGTGGATGTAGGCATTAGGAGTACTTCAGAGTCCAGACATTATTTTTGGAGCTGATTAATGAGCACAAAATTAATGTTTATTTTAAATTTCTCCTAAAGGAACAGAAAAATTTATAGATAATTTATTAAACCTGATGGACCATGAACCAAGTTTTCTTTTAGGATCAGTAAGTATGAATTTGTAGTCATTGTCATTTCTTGTCAATGTGGAAATTTAAGATTTGTTATTTTGTGAGATTTAGAAGTTTGATAAATTTTTAAATATGCTTAATTTATTATATAGACATGAATAAGATACTAGAAAATAAGCCATTTGTAAACATGATACAAAACTACATCCAGGAACCCAGTGACATATTTTCCATATCGTCACTAGTGAGGATATCAATGATGTCATTTCTGCTGCGCGCACGCTCAGTTTTGCAAAGTGGCCAGTCAGTGAAAAAGTGATGAGTGAGATTCAAGTGTTTGAATAAGGCAAAAAAAAAAAAAAGTGTTCAACAGTCAAAGATAGGAGAGAAAAATCTTTCTATGATTTAAAGACATGCAATTAGTTGCATCTAAATTACGAAGAGAGAAGGAAAATGAAGTCGAATCAGCTAAAAGTGGATCTGAGTAGTGGTGAGTTTTGCAGAGTTCAAAGGACAGCTTCTTGTTGTGATCATCATTGTGTTGTGATTATTGTTGTGATTATCGCCAACAGCAAAGAAAGATTTTCTGTGTCTATATAATAAAAAGAAAATTACTCAGTGTCTTGAAGATGTGAAGTTTATCTTCTCATGTTGAAAACAATATTTCACTCGTTTGCTCGTGAAATATTGTTTTCACCACTCGAAGATAAACTTCATATCTTTGCAATATCCTCTATACATGATCAAAATAATTCTGTATATCAGCTGTTAATTTTCCATTGTCATTTTGGAATACTGGATATTTTCTTAATAGACCTCTTTATGTTAAGCATAAGGTTTTCCCATTTCAGACCATGTGTCACCCTCTTGGGAATGATATTCTTTTTTTGAGGTTCTTGTATCTTCTCCAAGCATTTCTGAGAAGCAAAGAGAATGACCCATGATATGAAATTGGAAAACATTACACCCAAAGTATAGAGGTCTGTTCAGTGAGCCAACCGAGAACTTTATTTTCTAAATGAACTTGGATTTTAGTATGTTGGTTGTGAAAAAATGGCAAATTAAGGGAGCCTTTCTTCTTTTCACTAGGTGCGGTGTTTACCATTGTCTAGTTCTATTAGGGATACAATAGGACAAAGCATGTTACAGGCACGTGTGGAGGTAAGATGCCAATCAAAGGTGGGGCGCTATGTAGCACACTTGACTCACACATCTGGGGTCTCAGGTTTGATTCCTGAACTCAGCATTTCATTTAAACAGGGTTTGTGCTACTCCTTAAACTCCTTGAAAACTCCTTGAATTTAATTTCAGTTTTCAAGGGCACTTGATAAGCCCTTGAATTTTAGAAATTATGCTCAAATTCCTTGAAAACTCCTTGAATTTGCTAACAGTAGAAAAGGATTCCAATATTTCTGGTCATGCAGAGTTTTTTTTATATGAATATAAATGACAAGGAAATCATGAGCAGTTGCTGCTGGAAAATATTGACATGTAAAATTTGATAATTCAAAATATAGCAGATGTTTCTTTCCTCAAACAAAGATTACTGTGAAGGGTCCATTTGGTAGACCATGTGCTTGAAAAATCATATGGAATTTTAAATTTTTATCTCAGCACGAACACTATTTAAATAAAGTAGAGTATCTTTATTTAACATCAGTTGTTCCTTCAGCTACGAGGCTGGTATCAACGAAAGTTGACGGTGTGCACTTTACCCCCCTCTCTCCATAAGTGCTCCATTGCAAGGGTGTTTAAAGCTAAGGCTAAACGGATTAGGGAGAAGTGGAAAAAATCATGTGATGACACTCAATGTGTTATGTTTTCATATTTTTCTTCTAGGATTTAGTTTTTGCAATTTTAGTTGCCAAGAATCAACTAGTTACTTTAGTTAGACCAAAGAAATACAGTTTACATCCTTCAGGTAAGTGGCTTAGGTATTGTACCTAAATGATGAATGATTGTGTTGCATAAGATTTACAACCACAAGCTAAGTGGGATAAAACTTACCCTACAAAGAGAGACTATTTGTACCTCCTCTACAGGCATGAGAAGTAAAGGAGAACTCTGCTCACAGGGTAGATAAAACCACCAACTTATCTGAAAAGTTTGTTGTTTGAATCAGTGACCACGAAACAGTGGTTCCAAATTGAGGTTGGACTTGATGAGGATACAGTAAATGTATGATATAATATCAAGTCCATGTTCGGGAACCCAGAAGAAGCAAGTGACAGAATTTTGCCGGTGGGTTCCTGAGGGTGCATGAAGTCTAGCCTCAAATAGCTGTTATTACAGCTGAGTCCGCAATAAGATTTTCTTTTGTTTTAAGAATCATTCAAGCGAGGCTATATGGTCAATACAATGCATAACGGCTCATTTGCATCTCATCTGCATACAGCCGTAATAACAGCTATTGAAACCATTGTTTTGTGGTCAATAAAGTAAATTCAGGAAAGGTCTATTCCTTGAAATGGATTAATTCTGTTTTGTTTATTTTAGACTTACACTTAATTTTTAACTTGGTAAGTGCGTCAACATCATTCCAGGCAGCTGAATCCTGGACTCCTATATGCTTACCTCGATTTGATAATAGGTAGGTTGAAATGTAATCTGGTAATGGTAACCATGGTCCAGGTGACCTGTACACAGGATACCTGCACAATGACCAAAAGCTTGGTAATAAGTTGTAGGAACCAAGCATCCCAATTGTCACTCAAGTATTATCATGTGAGTAAGTTATTAATCATACTTTGTAAATGCACTGATTGGTCCATATGTAGGGTAAGCCTGCATATCCAAAAACCCATTAGTATATTTGATTCTGATTGGTTAAAATGTGGGGCTGTCCCACCAAAGTTTCTGAAGCACTGTCATCAGTATTGTTAATGGTGTATATGTTTTTGTTTCAGTGGTTATCTTTATGCTCACATATCCTACTTACAAGAAGACTGTCCTGCGTGTCTTTTACTTCTTTCAACTGATCGCAGTGCTTTCTTTGAACTGGCTAGTTCCAAACAGAAGATTTTAGAGGTAATTATTCCTAAGCTACAGGAACTTGAAAGTAACACCAGTTAGGCTGTGGTGTAATGTTTTCCCATTTCAGACCACGTATCATCTTCTTGGAAATAAGATTCTTTGTTTAAGGTACATCCATATTGATGTATCTTCTTAAGTGTTACCTTTAAACAAAGGAATAAAACCCGAAGGAATGACACGTGGTTTTAATGGAAAAACATTATGCCCAAGCCAAAAAAGTCTATTGAACATTTATTAAGTCTAAATGTTCCATGATGATTGGTTGTAAAAACCCTTTTTCTCATTCCATAAAAAACACTGTAATGGTTCTTGATGCCAGATTCATTTGTACAGGTTTAACCTCGTTTTAGAGTAATATAGTTCATAGATACCGACAGCAGTGTGAAAAATATACAACTCAACCAATACCAAGACATTTAGATTCTACAGATTTTCACTGGTATCTACATGTATCCATAACCTAGATATAAACAAGGCTAACCCTGTACAGATGATCAGGTTCAAATGGTTAAACAGGGTTTGGAAGCAAGAAGCCAGTACTTGGTGAAATAAATTTTTCGTCTTGGTTGAAGATACACTAGTTCTTTTTCACTTCCCATTTTTACCGCTGTCGTCAATGATCACAAACTTTTTCAATTATTCTGCTTCTGTTTTTCAGAGGTTAAACAGACATCGATGTCTAGAAGCAATAACAGAAGCTGTGGCAACAAGGAGCTATAATACAGGTTCATAATAACTTGAAAATTAGGAGGCTTTTATGTATTAGGCAATGAGGAGCTGAGCTTTTGTCTCTCCAAAATCACCCCCCTTTGCCTCCTTGATGGTTCAATTATCAATAGCTTTCAGGTCGAAGAAAAGTGCTTGAACATGGGACCAGCCTTTAGAAATCATAACGGGCTATGGTTAGAAAAAGTATTTCCGCTCAGCTGGTAATAAATTTCTTGTTTGCGTCGAGAGTTTAGATCCACATCGTGCAACAAAGCGGAAAATTTGCTGCGCGCGGGTTGGTAATACGAGCAATATATTCTCTGCAACTTAAAGCGCAACAGTGTTGCGTGACAAGTTGCACGATTTTGTTGCCCGTATTACCGCACCTTAAGCCAGTAGCAAATACCTATTGTGTTTTTAGATCGAAGTTGGGGTTTGTTTTCTTCTAGATCAAGTAGGAATTCCAGAACTTTATCATTTTATTTACAAATCGAAAAGTACAGCACAGTACACATCGCCAGAATTGCAAGCTCCGTATCTCGATGCAGAGGAACAAGAAAGGTAAGTGACAAGATTAACAGATATTTCCCCTGCTGGTAGAGTCTTCTTTTTCTTTTCTTTCCTATGCCAGCAGGGAAACATATTGTGAACCAGCTAAACAGGTTGATTACCCATGGTCATTATGCCACTCAGTTACAGGCAATTACACTTGAGCCACGCCATGTTGTACAGTCTTGACCCATGTTTGGAATCTGTTAAATTAGTGATAGCTAGTACAGTATATGGTGGTGGTGGTGCTGCTGCTGCTGGTGCTGCTGATGGTAATGATGGTGATACTGCTGCTGATGGTAATGATGGTGATACTGCTGCTGATGGTAATGATGGTGATGCTGCTGTTGCTGTTGCTGCTGCTGATGCTGTTGCTGTTGCTGCTGATGGTAATGATAGTGATGCTGTTGCTGTTGCTGCTGATGGTAATGATGGTGATGCTGCTGTTGCTGTTGCTGCTGCTGATGGTGGTGCTGTTGCTGCTGATGGTAATGATAGTGATGCTGTTGCTGTTGCTGCTGATGGTAATGATGGTGATACTGCTGCTGCTGATGGTGATGGTGATGATGATGATGATGATACTAATGGTAATGATGGTGATGCTGCTGCTGATGATGGTAATGATGGTGATGCTGCTGCTGATGATGGTGATGATGATGATGAGGATGAGGAGGAGGAGGAGGAGGAGGATGAAGCCCAATGATACGTTTGTGATGTGTACGATCGGCAATCGTTGACAGTATTTTTTCCTCAGGTTGTTTGGATTGTATCTGTATCTTCATCATCGTATTCATTCCTCTTCAAGACCTTTGAAAATTCTCTGTCACGTTGGGACAAGGGAAATGCTTCTCGGCTGGGTAAGCCTGGTTCGAATTCTTGATTTTTTTTCTATTTCATTATCTTACTCTGTTCCTATCTTCTCCTATTTCATTCCCTCCTGTTTCTAATGCTACCGTAGTCCTTTCTTTTTTCATTCCATTCTATTTCATTTAGTTCCACTCATTAGTTACTCCCTCTTAATATTTCCGCATTAGAGCGGATTTCGTATGAGGGGGAAACAATCAGTAAATTCGTAGCCGTACCGTAACTGTAACTACGCCTTTTGATTGGATGATTCACCTGAAAACAATGGAAAGCCATTTCAGTGTCACTGCATACCGTACCGTGTACGTACTGTAAGTCAGTACTGTACGTTTCCCACTCATACGATAGCCATTCTTATGGGAAGCCATTTCAATGATACAGCATACCGTACTGTGTACGTGCTGTAAGTCAACGCCGTACATTTCCCACTCATACGATAACCATTCTTATAGGAAGCCATTTCAATGATACTGCATACCGTACCGTGTACGTGCTGTAAGTCAACACCTTACGTTTCCCACTCATACGATAACCATTATTTTCCTTCCCACCACTTTCCTCGTTCCTTCTTATCTTAACCCTTAAGCTTTCAGAAAATTCTTTGAGATTCCGACAATTAACCTTTTCCACAGGTGACATCAGGCTTTGAACTGTATGCTGCATTTAGTCCATTGGTAACCAAGCCTCTAGCAATCAATGCAATTAACAAACTTCTCAGATGGATTAAGGTAGGACAAACTGAGTGACTATCTAGAAACTAGACGCGAAGGAATTTATTGTATAGACGTGAGTGCAATACTAGAAAATAAGCCATTTGTAAACATGATACAAAACTACATGTACATCCGGGAACCAAGTGACATATTTTCCATATCTTCACTAGTGAGGATATCCATGACGTCATTTCCGTCTTTGTACGCTCAGTTTTGCAAAGCTGCCAAACAAGCCGGTTGAAAAATGACGAGGAAAGTCTTTCAATTTGACAAAAAACCCGTTCCCGGCACATCCTTTTTTACATGAAATCTTTGGTACACACGAAGGAGCAAAACGACCCAGGGGCGTGCTCCTGGAGCAAAACCCTTATTGTGTAGAGGCATTACAGCGCGACGCGTAAAAGTATGACCACTTTTAATGTATTCGCATACTTTTGTGCACGGGATTTTGTACGTTGAAGTGACACATTTAGACAAGAAGCTGTCTGGTTTTACCAAATATGGTGAGTAATAGCTCGTTTGTCAGCAAAATCCCGTGCATAAAAGTATGCGAATACATTAAAAAGTGGTCATACTTTTGCGAGTCGCGCTGTAACACGATGGACGCACGCTGTAAGTTGACCAATTACTAAATCCATGTTTCCAATTTTGATTACAGAAAGAGGAAGATAGGCTTTTTATCCTGAATTCCCAGGTATTTTGAACAAGTACCAGTTACCAGAGTACAGAACCATGTGAAATCAATTCTCCAAACTCAGAAATTAATTTATGCTGCCATGGCAATACACACCCTTTTGTCTTGTAGCTTATAATGACGTCAACTCTCAGGCGGATTAAATTTGAACGTGCGAAATTACGTCACAGGACACGGTCACGGTACGATATCCGTTAAACTAATCACAGTGTGCATTGACTGATGCCTGTGATATCAGAGTTATGGACCGGGTAGCCGTATGGCACGGCACGGGTACTTCTGTTCATTTTAGAGCAGTATTCGTATGACTGTGAAAGACCCACAGTGCAGACGTTCCGTGCCGTGACCGTGATGGTGCCGTGTCAAAGCATATTTACTGGATAAGTAGTGATCTCGCGCGCGGTGATTGGCTCAGCAGATGTCATCAATTCCGTACCGTGACACTGCCGTGTGTTGTAACGTTTCACAGTCATACGAAAGCTACTCGATCGTTTTTTTTCGCACGAAGATCATGCTATGTTTTAATGTAACGAGCTAAGTTTAATGAAAATCACTGCCACAGTCTAGAGTTATAATAATTAAAATCCGCGTCGCTTTGTGCCGTTAAGGCCCGGTTCAGACGTCGAACTTTCGCCTCGTCGAATCTAATTGCCCGTTAAGGACAACGGCTAAGAAAACGCCGAGAACTACTATATAAGACATTAGCTCTATTACTTAGCACCAGGAGACAGCATGGGTTAAGTTTAGTATACATAATTCTACTAGTTTCAAAGAAAAACAGCGCTCAACCTCAAAGGCAATTAGATTCGATGCGGCAACAGTTCGACGTCTGAACTGGGCCTAAGACTCATTTTTTATTTTACACATGGCTTGGAAAAAAACAGACAACAAACCTTAGTTCTGTGTTCTTGCCAAATTATGAATATCTTTTGAACCTCGCTTGCTCGGTCATTATGTAAGTGATGGATCCTCGTTTTTTCCACTTTTTGGGCGCGCGCGCAACGCGTTTGGGTCACAAGGCAGTAGAAAAAAAACCGTCGATCCTTAACTTACGGTACGGCCCTCACGCTTGATTAATAAGGGGTATTTAACTAACTGACAAGGAGATCTGGTTATATAACGTCACTGAAGCCGAGTTACTGAGAGGGGTTTTTTGCCTCTGTTTTAGGCACGAAAAAATTCACTTAAAATTATCTTCACAAAATATGTATATAAACTATGTTTGGGGAGTTACAATATATGTGGATCAAAATGATAGACCAATAAAAAATTTTATCACTGAGAGTTAGATTAGATGTGCTTATTAGTTAGGCTGACCGCACATAGTGAATACAAGCTTCGATTCTTATGTAGGGTTCGTACGGGTTTTGGAAAGTCTTGGGAAGTTTTGGAGAATTGATTTTTGGTCTGCTAGGCTATGGAAAAGTTATGGATTTTTTGTAGCTTGTCCAGCTTATACCTTGCAAAGAATTGTTTTCGTTGTGAAGCGCCGAAGATTTTTCTGTCAGCACTGTACGTGTGGTGTACCTATTGTTTTGCATTGGTAAACGTATGTTGAATGTTTCAGATCCATGAATTTGGCTTTATTTTTGTGCTTTATGTGGTTTTGGAAATGTGAGTCAAAGGGCTTTGGAAAGTTTTGGAAAAGTTTTGGAAATTCTCACAGGAGATCCTGTACGAACCCTGCTTAAGTCTCGGGGGTTTTTTTCTTTTTTCTTTCTTTCTTTTCTTTTTTTCTTTTTACTTTGATATTTTTAAATTATATGGGCATATGATCATTAACTTTTGAGAATTCCCTCTTACAGACTTTTTTTCTTTGAAATCAGAACGATTTTTACCGTGCGGTTTTTGAGTTATGAAATTTTAAATGAAAAACTTTGCTCACGTTTGAAGTTTTCTATCGTTGTCATAGCAATTTCTTACATCATATTTTCAATTTCATTCTAAATTTTTACTTTATGGTCTAAGTTAACTTACTGTCATATATTAGCCACATAAAGTCTTTCCAGGCCATTGTCTGTTAGTGTAAACCATTTCAAGCCTTAAGTTCCTTAAGTTTTCGTTCCTAGTGGTTTTCATTTCTCATGGGACAATTCCCTGCGCAGTGATTGTATTTATGTCCCAAAGTCGAGAATGTTAAAGGTGCCCTTCAACTAGGCAAATTGCAACACTTGTCTTCCAATTTTATTGCCAGACAAATTGTACGAGACATTGCTTAGTGTAAAATATCAAAAGTGTCACAATTTTGTTGCCGCAATCGTTGCGAGAAGTAAAACTCGGAGAGACACTTTTGGTATGTTACACTAGGCAATGGCTCGTGCAACTTCTGCAACAAAATTGCAAGACAAGTTACAAGGAAAGTTGGCTAGTCTAACAGCGCATTAAAGAAATCAGTGAATTACATTAGGTTCTTATCTGTACCTGGGTCCCTTTAGGGATTTTAACAAGACGCAGTTTAATCACTTTATTCTCATTGGGGATAATGATCCCAGCAACTGCTTGGTCTTCAGTTAGTCGATGCTTCATAAGAAACGTTAGATTCGCCAATATCTTCAACTTTGGATTCTAGTGTCACGACGTTGCTATTTGCATTGAATTGCGTGACAATAATCCGGGGTTTCACAACTGACGACATCGATGTAGCTGACCTGGATCGCTTCTTCCTCACAAACACCTCCCTGATATTTTGGAACACCTTTAACTCTCTTCGAAAGTTTTCGTTGAAGGTGAAATATATTATGGGATTGATTGACGTGTTGACGTGACCCATGAACCACCCAATGAAAATAATGCTGTGCTTGAGGCCACAATATTGGATCATTTTGTCATTGGAGAATAAAACAATGAAGGTGTTCACGTGAACGGGAAGCCAACAAACTGCAAACGCGATGATGACAGTCAAGACCATCTTCAGTACGGCTTTGTTCTCGGTGAATGCGCGCGTCTTGTTAGAATGCAAAGACTTGCCCCGCCAGAGTTCTCTGATGAGAGCAGTGTAGAAAAATGTGACCAGCATCAGTGGGACAGCGTAGAGGAAGACGAACAGCACGATAGTGTAGACCTTTGAAGCCTTTTCATCATCAAAATACGGCTCCCAAATCTCGTGGCAAAACCACTTGCCGTCTACTTGGTAAAACTTCATGGCGTATATCATAGGTGCATTGAAGAACGCGCCGACCATCCAAATCATACCGATAAGCAGCTTCGCTCGAAACTTTGAGATGACATTTTGAAAGGGGTACACTATAGCAAGAAAGCGATCTGCGGCCAGCGTAGATAAAGTCAGTATGGACACAGCGACGGAGAGTCCTTGAAGGAACGGCAGCAGTTTACATATCAACAGGCCGGGAATACCTTGAAACGTACTCTGACCCATATTCTTCACAGCGATGCTATAAATAGATATTGCCATGCATATTAAAGCCATCATGACGTCACTGAAGGCCATGTTGACGATGAAGAGGTTGGTCGTAGTCTTGAAATGTTTTTTACGAAGAACGATCGCGATTACAAGAATGTTGCCGATCATAGCCACAGCTAAGGCTAGGGAGTAAGCTGCTATCTTCAGGGATACTTCAGTTTTTGTCTCTTCTTGCACGTTCAGGTATTCCATGCAAATGTTTAAGCGGTTTATTGGCGTGACGCTGCTGTTTGTGGAGGCGTTCCCTGCCATGTTTGATGTCTGGTTGAGCCCAAAGGAGGAGGACATTTTGGCGTTATCTTGTTTTAAGCCTGACAAAAAAGTACGAATATTTAATACAGTCAATGTCATTAACGTTCTCCATCGAAAAAAAGACATTTAGACTAAAAGAAATATCACTCACATGATACCTAAAAACTCGCTCTAAATGCTTGTTAAAGGAAATCACCGTGTACGAAGAGTTTGTATTTATTATTCCCTGTTAACTGTTAATATTGAATTTTTATCCCTTTAAACGAATAAACAAATGAGTCACTTGACATTTCTTTTAGTCTAAATGTCTTTTTTCTGTGGACAGCGTTAATGACGTTCAGACTGTATATGAAATGTAATAAAATATACAAGATTAGGCAGTTTTCTTTCTTCCCAGGATTCTCTACCTCCTTTCTACCATGTGTCTACCCCTATATTTTTTCTCATCCATCCATCCATCCATCCATCCATCCATCCACCCATCCACCCATCCACCCATCCACCCATCCACCCACCCACCCTTACATCATTAATTAGCAAACACTTTTCCTTCCGTTCATAACACCTATATTTCGTGTTTGAAATAATCTTTGTTCAAAATTCTCCCAAATACATTCAACATTTTTCAAAATATATACATGAAAGGGCATTTTATAAAGCATCTTAATTCACAACGTTAAACTGCGACGTATGTGGGGAAAAACAAAAACAGAAGTACGACCACAAAACAAAAAGAAAACAAGCAAACAAACAAACAAACAAACAGCTTTGGAAAAAAGCGTCCTTTTCCGTGCCTACCTTATGAGATATTGTCCGCGCACTGTTAACCTTCGCTTGTGAATGAATCAATAACCATCAAACGGGGGTTTTAAGGAAACGATCTGTAGTGTTATGACTCGTTAAACGAAGCCTGAAATGGCAAATAAAAGAGTCAATTAAACTGAATATCAGAGGAATAACTGAACAGGATGTTTTTGGAACATTGCCGCCCTACCGGTACTTTCAAAGCAAGCTGGCTATTAAGCCTTTGAGAACACTTTTAAAACACTTAGCGCAGCTATAAATATGTAGCGGGAGTCTGCTCTGTTCGGTTTGCCAGTAGGCACGAAGAAAACGACCAGACAAAAATCGAATATATCAAAATACAGTCTGCGTATGCCCAACAGTCCTAACAGCGTCCCACATGGATCAGCGTACTAGCGTGGATCGTGTCATCACCAGACACATTCGCACATCACGGGGTTTGTCCCTGATCATATTAAGGGGTTAATCATACATGGTCTAGGGGCCGATTAACCTCTCCCTTCAGGCCGCAAGTCCTACTTGTGGCCGAGCTCCCTGATCATACAGACCTGCGATAGCGGAGTTGGGGCAGAAATCTCCAGCTGAACCGTACAAGCCATACGTTGCATAATCGAGTCTGGAAGTATGGTCCCGAATTGATCAACATAAAATGTAATTAAGAATAAAATACTTCTAGAACTAGATCGTCAATCGTATCCTTCCGAACACGGTGTATAGTTTTCTATTTTTCGTGTCTGTACATGCCTTACGGCCTGACGTTAATGGTAATACTCCTCAGTTCTTTTTAACTCATCTTCTCTTAACTTCCTCTTAGCTCGTCTCGATAGCGTGTGTGTGTAACAATCTTTTTAAACATTGGTAACACCTTGCAATAAGGCTGAAGGAAAGAAATGCTTTATATTTTAGGGGTTTTTGTCAAGAATCCTAAATATTGCACTCACAACTTGAAGCGGCGAACTTAAAATAAGGCTATTAGAATTACCTCCATTCAGCTCTCGCCAAATTGCTATAGAAACCAAGAAACGAAAAGTAAGACTCCTTGAACATATTAGTTACAACGTCTTGGGTATCTTGCTGCTTTAGATATATTTTTCCAACTCGCTAAGTACGAACGCTCTCAGCTGGTTTTCTCCCAACATCATTGAAACTTTCTGCGTCACTGAACTCCCGTTTTGAAGATTATATTTTCAGTTTAATTTTCAATGACAAACAGTCTGCTCATATTCCCCTTAAAAGATTTAAGAAGAGTAACCCGCAGTTTTCTGATAATTCCAATATCATTTTTATCTAGTGCTTCACGTCTCGGGATTTTTTACCGACGTGCGTGCGCATTATTTTATCTCGATGATCTCGTATGCTATTGACTGCGCGTTTTCGCGAAAACCATCTGCAGCAAAACATGATCTTCGCCTCGTTTGTTTTATTTATTTTAGATAGCGTCACGATTTAGGTTAAAAAGAAAAAAATTCACCGTTCGGCTGTTTTGCTGGGGGAATGGTCGGTTGGTGTACTGTAAGTTGTTTTATCTCATTGATTGATTCATCGCCATTCAGCTGTATACATATTTTTTAGTGTTTGTTTAGTCTAACGGTATTATTTGATGGTGCGTTTGGATATTGTAGTTTAGCTTGTTGATTTGTGGGTTGGTTGGTTGGTTATTTCGATGTTGGTGAGTTAGTTACACAAAGTTGTCTCAGTGCGGTTTCTTGGTTGGCTAGATGAACAGTTACCTGGATTATGGGGTTGATTTGAGGCTTTGTCTTACCGATACACGTAGCTAGGATCTTATAGTCGTGCAGAACTGCTATATCTCACTCGATACTATCACAAACTCGAATCAGTCTATTACGCACTACGATTATCTAACAGTTTGCGAATGAACGCTCTTAGGGATTAAAGCACTTCCTCATCTTTAACTAAGACTCAATACACACTTATTTTGCCAAAAGAAAGCGAGACGACGCTATCAGCGATTGATTGATCTCTTTTTTGAGCCCACTTTCTGAAAGTAAATCCGCTTAGAAAATCGCGGTAAAAGGCCCTGAAGCTTTTTAACCCGCACGTTGTTCCAGGGGCAATGACTTAATCTCTGTATCTATTTCCTAAGGAGATTTTGTTTTGGAAAAAGCCTTTAAAGCTTTTTTCGCTGTATGAGGAAGATTTTCTAAGAATTTTGGAAGTTTTGCAATGAAATAATACTGATAACAGGAATCTAGGCACTGTGTTCAATTCCGACTATTTAAACACTTTCACACAAATAGGGTCGTCCTTTACCGGCTGAAGGACAACAAGGATTGGCTAAGAGAAGAATATAAAAGACATCAAAACAATAGAACAGCAAGCAAAAACAAAAGGCAAGTTGATTCCTTTTGTTTTATTGTATGTTTTGTTCTCTCAGCCAATCCTTGTTCTCCTCAGCCGGTAGTGAAGTACCCCACAAATGGGGGGGGGTGGGGTGGGGGAGAATTTAAACGTTGAACTAAAAGTACGGTACTGACTTACAGCAAGTACACGGTACGGTATGCAGTAACACTGAAATGGCTTCCCATAAAAATGGTTATGGTATGAGTGGGAAACGTACGGTACTGACTAACAGCACGTACATAGTACGGTATGCAGTAACACTGAAATGGCTTCCCATAAAAATGGTTATGGTATGAGTGGGAAACGTACAGTACTGACTAACAGCACGTACATAGTACGGTATGCAGTAACACTGAAATGGCTTCCCATTATTTTCGTGTAAATCATCCAATGACAGCACGTAGTAGCCGAGTAGCCGTTACGATAAAGTACAGTACTGCTACGGTAGTGTTTCCCGCTTTATAATCCACTTGGGGCTTAAACTGCATTCATTTTCCCAATTTTACATTGTCCTTGGAGATTGTATAAGGGTTCAGACGGGAAGTACGCTGCTTTATTATATGGCAAGCCGGTCTGGATGAAGATGGAACAATTTGATTGGTTGCTGAGTGGTCTAAAGTTTTTCATCTGGACAATGATCTCCTCAGAAGTTACGGAGTTTTTTCGATAATTTTGTTTGCAATGCCTGTAATAAACCATTTATTGACCAAGCATGAGGTCTGGATGGGGAGATACTGGTCTCGTTCTTTTTTCGTGTGTATGGACCTCGCCTCACAGGCTCGGTCTAGGCAGGCAGGCAGGCAGGCAGGCAGGCAGGCAGGCAGGCAGGCAGGCAGGCAGGCAGGCAGGCAGGCAGGCAGGCA
>JAAAQI020033455.1:7308-18790 GCA_011800005.2 Stichodactyla mertensii | reverse complement strand
GCAGGGCTCGAACCAGCGACCTGAACCGTTGGACCACAGTGGTGAGAGGCGAACGTTTTACCGCTACGCCACCAATGGACTTCGGGATGATTAGACAATAAAGCAAAGAAGAGTCGTTGATTAAGCAATGTATAATTTACATAATAACACCACGAATAAACTGCTACGTTAATGACATACCAATACGGGTATATACTCCATGCCAGTATGCCATATAGTCGCCCGTCTGCTTTATTCCATATAGTCGCCCTAAAGTAAACAAGGGACAGTTGATCACAACTCGGGACAGCTGCTCAGTGTTAAGGACAGTTAATTACAACTAGGGACAGCTGGTCACAACTAGGGACGACTGATCACAACTTGGGACAGCTGATCACAAATTGGGACAGATGATCGCTGTTGTGTACAGTTGAGCAGTGTCAGGGATAGTAAGGGATACTATATGCTACTACGTGTACTGTAGGGCGACTATATGGAATAAAGGAGACGGGCGCGACTATATGGCATACTGGCATGGAGTATTTACCTGAATACGAGGCTTTGGCAAGTACAGGACTAACTCAAGCCCCACTCAACCATATTTTGAGAAAGGCTTATTGCCTGAACTGCGTGCTCTTGTTCTATGGGTTGCCTGTGGTGGATGCATTTTGTAGCCTTGCCAGAATCAAAATGGCGGATCAGTTTGAGTGGCCATGGCAGTACAACTTCCCGCCTTTTTATACGTAAGTTATCAACGAAATAATCATAAATACAGATTGTTAAACGGTTATAAAGTGAATTACATATTTGATCAGATGAATGGTGGATTGATGAAAGTGCTTCGAAGAGTCTGTACACCTTCGTTTTTGAGCTTTGACCCAGTCATTAATTTTGACTTGACAAAAAAGAACGTAAACTAGGAAGCAATAGTATATGCCCTGTATATTAACAGTGTGGATCGTAAAAGTGTAACTATTTTGTTGCTGTAATTACAGGAAAAATATAAAGATTCCAATACAGTAGGAGTTTTACCAATGTTGGCACATTATTTTGATATATTTTTGTTGCTTTGGAAAATCATCTCAGTCATTGGTTTATCAGAGGTTTATCATTTGTTAGTCATTGGTTTATCACCTATCAATGTTTAGTCCCAAGGGGGGGGGGGGGGCAGACCCAGGAGGAACTGACATTTGTGGAGATGGCAAAGTCAGTTTCTCTACCACTGGGACTGTAACAAATATCAAATTTTCCTTCCCTTCCAGTCTCTCTCATTCTGTCAGTGTCAAATACCCCTCCTCTAGGAAGGAATGTAATTGTCAAATGCCTGACCCAAGGAACAATTTCCCCTGGATTTTTCACCCCCCAGGGCTAAACATTGATAGGTGCATTACACATTCACCAATACTGGAATGCTCAAATTTGTACTCCTTTTTTTTGGAATGTGTAACCTTTATACCAATGTTGGTACAATATGTCAGCATTGTACCAATAATGTACCACTGACATACTATAGTTAACTATGAATATACCAAATGTTTTAACAGTGATTTTGATTTTTTTTTTTTTTTTTTTGTGATTTACCACTTATAATCTTGATATTTTTTTCCTGTGTAATTTTGTTTCTTTTACTATTAACCAATACAAAATTGGTACAAAACTATCATGACTGTCATGACTATCAACTATACTGGTTGTTAACAATTTTTGTTAAAATATATTCTAATTGTCTTGTGTCAGCAGATTACAGCCTAACCTTGACACAAAGAAGAAACAGCTGGAAGCATGGTGTGATTTAGTTTTAACGTACTACAAGTATAAGAAGGCCTACATGTTGGATGTAACAGAGGCAATGTCAAGTGAACTATTTTATAATAAGAAAATTGATAGTATCCTTTAACATTTATGGTTTATACTATATTCCTTCAAGATAGAGTGGTTTTGTATGAATGGGAAATATCACTGACAACACAATATCACAGACTCTGATAAAGATTATGGTCTCAGTTTCTTTTGTTTTGTCAGCAAACATGGCAGCCATGTTTTTTGCCCTCTATATCTCAGGACAGGATGTAGAAATAGACCCTTTTCGAGATTGCCAAATACCACTGTGCTTCTTGATTACAGACTCATTTGCTCAGGGTTAGCTTCATTTCAGTGTCATAATATTCACAAATAGCAATGGTGAAGTAAAGAATGCACAACACTTTGAAATTCCACAGACCTTTACTGAAGCATGTGACTTTTCTACACAAAAACTAGGCTAACTCTGAGCAATAGAGTACTAGAAACTGGAGTATTGACTCTGCCATCATCAAAAGATGTCAATTCTTGCCGAGTACCCCACTATTGAAAGAGAGTAGAAAATATCTCCAGAAAGAAACCTCTGGTATATCATTACTCACTCACAATACTCAAATGAATATTAAACCTTAATTCAACATAGGAAAACTGTCAAAAGAGGCTTTAGATAGTGTACTAGAAGAACTAAATAAAAAAGGTATGACAAGGTCAGATTATGCAGAAAGATGTACTGAGTACATGTGAATGGTAAAAAGTGTTTTCTGTTTGTTTGTTTTTTCCTCTTCCAGTGGGATATAGAGGTTTTGTGCACCATGTTGACCTTAGCCATGTTGGATCATGTAAAACCTCTATAGGCCAGCAAATGTAATAATAATACAATTTTATTAATTTCTACAACCACCACCCAGTTAACTCAGTTGGTATAGCATCAGTCTATTATGTGGGAGGTCATGGGTTCAACACTCAGGGGCTTAAAATAATTGAGAAGGTGCAGACTTTCAAGTCTTGGAAAAGGACATTAAACCATAGGCCCTGTCTCCCATCCCTTCCTTAACCTGTATATGGGGGACTGAACTATTCATATACAAGTAGAGGATTGTCTCCCGGTTCAACAGACTGTCCCAATTGGAGGCATAACCTACTAATACAGTAACCTACTAATTACCCACTCATGATTGTAAGCTGCACAGCTGCCAATGCCACCTTAATATGCAGCCTGTAAAGTCCTCCACTGACAAATGAATGATTGTGAAGTACGACCATGTTAAATATGTTCTATAAGTTCTCCATAATTTATTTTTGTTTCTTATTTATATGTTTATCTGAAGGCAATTTAGAATGGGAAGACAAGACAAAGCAAAGGTGTCATGTGATGTGGAGAAAACCAGAGGAATGGGCTGCACTGATATATAAATGGGTAAGGTTGCAGAATACTTTTGGGTTATTAAAAAACTTGTGACTGAATTGTTGGATTTCCAAACAATGAAATGTACAGTGTACTTTCCTCACTGGTTGATTTTTCAAATGTTTTTTCTTACCAGTAACCATTCATAGATCCACTCAAATAATAGTTCCACCAATCAGGGCATTACAGTTTTCCCAAAGGAATATGGCAGGTCTTACAAACAATATTATAAATCTCTTGGTTTAAGAGAGATTCCTAGCTTTTATCATCTCATGCACGTGAAAGCAACCAAAAACAAAATTTTGGTTCTTTCACACACAAGGATCTTTCATAAAAAGGTCTCTTTTTTCTTTTATTACTAATGTATTGTCTTAGCCATTACTCTATTCAGAAAGTTAAAATCCCCCCCCCCCCCATCCAAAACCTGCTCTGCAGTCCCTGTTTGGGAAATTATTTGCAAAATAGATATTATTCAACTCATGCAAATCAAATGACAAGATTAGAATTATTAGGTACTCTGAGTTTCTGACATAGTTCTGATACATGTGTATTTTTAGATTGAGGATAACAGTATGACTGATACTGTCTGTACTTTATATGAATTAATGTCAGGAGATGACACAGCCAATCAAGGTATGCATTCTATATATTCATTACTTCCCAGAGATTTCCACAATTCTTTGGCATTCCCACTTGTGAAATCATGGGACAGAAACATTAGGGGTCTACCCTTTAAATCTTTCTTCCACAATTTAATCCTCATTTAGCAAAAGGTTTTTCTTTTTATGTAGCTAGTATTTTTTAACTACAATTTCTTTATTGTAAGGACCTTATTTTTGTTTGCCTTGCCATATATATATATATGCTCAGTCCATATATAAGTCATGGAACCTTGTTTTTTCCACTTTTTTTGCCAGCATGCTACATGTACATGCTTGGGCCAAAAGACAGTGGAAAAAACTCAGTCCATAATGTATGATACAGACCTTGCTCTCACTTAATAAGAGTTATGTTTATTTGCTTTCTTTGATAGAATTCCATGGCATTGATATGTGGATGATGAAAAAGGCATTATCAGTACTAGAGAGTAAAGGAAAAGCTCAAATGTTTGAGGCTCCAGATTCTTCTGATGAAAGTGGATTAGGAGTTAAATTCTACAGCTAGTGTACTCATTGATGGACTTCCAAAGCATATAATTGATTGCACAATAAGACTTAACAAATTTAATGAATTACTCTGCAATGCACACTGCTGTGGCAACCAATGTATTTTTTATCATTTAAAGTTAGCCAATCAGAAAGTGAGAACTTGTCTGGTAGGCACATTTGTACACGAACTTACATAGTCATAGTACTATTTGTGTCTGTTGACTCACTGTCTGAAGCTTGTGAAAAAATGCATTGAGTGGCCACAGTGTGCACTCTTACCAGGGATATTTTTTCTTCTTGAATAATATTAATTACCATCAAAGAAGATGCCTTGAACATTTTAATTGGAATTTTTTTAAATTAAATTATTTGAAATTTGTTAGTCTAAAAGTATTACCCAAGAGGAGGCAGCTGCTCACTCTTTGTGGCATCATTTTTCTATGAAAAGAGGTGCCTGTTTCCTCAGTCTAGTTTCAGAGAGTTTATGAAAGTTTGAAACAGACAGTATGGTTTAATGTGATTTAATGCTTTGGTTTCTGTAATAATGCGTTTTTATGGGAGAGGGTCATCAGCCCTCTGCCTGACTCCCAACCTGGAGGACCAGAGGATCACACTGATATTGTCTGGTCTCTGCCCTTCCACCAGTATGGTATGGTTGGCCCTATCAGGAGTACAAGACTCTAGCCAACATAGCTCTATGTGATTTATTGTAAGTAAGTTTTGATATTTTCCATATTGTCCTTCCAATATGACATCGAAACATTTCTAGCACAGACATTTTTAGAGCTAGCAAACACTGATTCTGGTACTGATACTTTAAAAATAAAAAAAAAAACGACAAAAAATATATAATAAAATGTGAATCTGCAAATCACGTGACCCTTCTCAGAAAAGGGAATAAAATATCATGACCCTCCGTATGGGTTTGGACTAAATTTTCATGCTATCCCCTCCCCTTCCTCTTCCTCTTTTTGTCTATTTTTAGATGACCCACCCTTTTGGAAGGCTTAAAAAATCACGACCCTCTGCCTTTCTCTACCTCCTTCCCTCGCCTTGCTAATTTATGACAAGTCCCTTAGTCTGCGTGTCTCTCCCTCCTGGATGAAGATGTACTTTTTTCCCTTCTTACTCAAGAATTTCCCTTTGACTTTGCTCCCAATATTATTTAGCTTTTATCTGTATGTTTATTAGTTCTGGGAATTAGAATTTATATGTATTTGTATACTGGTATTTTAGTTACATGAGAACTACATAAAAATAAAGTAAAATACTGTAGTAGTCAGTTGTGCATTTGTATATTATAGAGTAAAGTTTATTATAAAAATCTTTATTTTGAATAAAGAAAAGGAGAAAATTAGAATCCTATAGCTCATCTGAAACTCGCGCGCTGATTGGCTATCAAGGAAAGGGAATCTAACGTGGAATTCAAACGTTACACAGGTAGCCCGCTCATACACTTAAATAGAGTTTTACTCTTTCTGCTATGGGATTCAATTTAGTTTCCTACAATGTGTACATGGGGGTTTGTTATTTACAAAAGTAAAAAGCGTTTTTTTCCATCGCGATATCTTATAGTACCTCCGATATTTAAATATCTAGAACATATAGGGTATTTTTCCATAGGAGATTTCTATTTTTCTATAATCTGTACAAAGGGGTTTGTTATTTACAAAAGTAAAAAGCTACCATTTTGCGTACTTTACACCAATTTGAAAGGCCTTCAAGTAGCTAGTATACCGTCAAATACAATTTTTCTTTTTCATTGTTTGTTACTTATAGCTAGGCTTTATTAAAACTGTTCTGTTATTTTCTCAGCAATCGGGCTACAAAAGTGTTTAGCGAAATTTATCCTGGCGAAAGTTCTCACAGAAGACCCGTTTTTCGACTTTTCCAATTTCCAAATCATGACACTTTTAAAAATGGTTTTCTGCCGTGACACCGTTCATGATTCATTGCCATTCTGCTGGTACCCAAAGGGCTTCTCTATTCACTCGTTCTATAGCATTATTTAGTTCAGAGTAAGCCACTTGTAGATCGTCGTTGACGATAGTTTCATCGAAATAATGACCATATTCTCTTTCTAATGCTTCTCCAGATTTGATCATTTCTTGCAAGTCATCTTCCTGTTATCAAAATATTTATTTTATATCCAGCATTAATATCCAGCGTAGGGAATAATTAATGACACGGCCATGGTACAGGCAAGAAACATTATCATAGCCACTATATATAACGCGCTCACTGATTGGTTAATTGGCGTGCGCGCAGGCGAATGTATTTGCCGAATCAAGAATGCCACGATAAATTTCACTCAAAAAAACGATATCGCATGTATCGCGTGTATTGATGATCCTATCCCTCATCTCCTTATCCTGGTTACAACAATAAAAATGTAGTCTAAAATTCGCATTACTTAACCCAGGGAATTTTACCCCACCCTATTGTTTGCCGCAGTCTGTGTATTCCAAATCGAACTTGCCTTAATCCGTAAATTGGGAAGTTGGAAATTTGAAGTGACCCGCTTTTATTCCTTTAAGAATGTGGGGTACCCCTAATGGGTTTGTTGTCTCCGGCGTTTCGCAATTTCGTCTCCCTACTGGGGATTCTAAACTTGAAGCTTTTCCGGTTCTTGGAAACCCCGGTAAGCGCAGTATTCGCAGTAAACTTATCAGGAATTCAGCGTCTGGTGCGCAAAATTTCGCACCTGAAATCCAGTATCCTATCCTGGGATTCCAAAGGTTCTATTCGCTCAATACGAAAGCCAAAGTGAGAATAAATAACCTCTGCACACCAGGGTATCACTACCTACCCGCATTTCGGAACCCATCGTTGTACCAAAATCAATTTTTGACAGATTCTCTGGCACTGCTAGCTAGTTGCGTCCAGATATTAGTATTGAAAAAATTCTTACCTTGAAACTTCTCAGATTTTGTTTCTTATCTTCCTTCTTTATCGTTACTCGGGTTGAGCGTAGTTTTTCTAACGGCGGTGGTTTGATGTAGATTATGAAAGGTTTGTATTCTTTTTGTCTAAGAGTCTTGATTGCCTGAAAGATAATCAAATCTGTGAATGAATAACTGGTGTGTTGTCGATCATTCTGAGCTATCCAGCTTGCAGAGTTCTAATTGTTTTTGCCTTCCGATTTGAGTAGAAATGAGCTCTGAGAATGGGCTGGGGGTCCATTTTACCTAAAATGTTTCATTGTTGCTTGCTGCATTGACTACACTGTCGTGTTCCAAGGTAACAAGGGGGGGCACGGGTCCCCTTTGACCATCCCTTTGATCCGCCGCCGCAGCAAATGTTGATGTTTCGACAATGATTTAAGGTGACTCAACACAATTTCTGAGCGCCTCGACCGCTCAACTTTAAACAGCCGTTACTTCTTTATCCTAACTCCGATTGCCAAGTAATTTTGCCGAATGTAGTAATAGTAGCAAAATGATGACGTCATATAATTTCATTTTTTGCCGATTTTTACCAAATCTAGACCCAAACTTTAAAAACAACCCATTTTACCTTGTAGCACATATATAATGCTATAATACTGCGAAATGTGAAAAGATTCTACAAGAGCGTTTTCGAAATATCTTTGGTTGATTTTTCCTTCAATGCTTTTTTGAAAATCGTTTACTTTTGAATAATCCACATAAAAAAACGTTTTCTACTACGAATTGATGAACGTTTTTAGCATATATTATAGCTCTAACATAGATATAATTCCTGCCAAAGTAAGAATTCATTTAGTTCATTTTATCTTTGTTAGTGTGGACGTAAACATTAGCCTAAATATGCTCACTTTTACAGCGAAAGTTAAATTAATCGCTCTTTAAGACTCGATAATTAGACAACTGGTCGATGGATTTCTTTTAAAATCGGCTTTCACTTAAAGTTCAATATATGATTTACTTTTACTGTAATTTTCACGTAAAAAAGTTTAATAATATATGCTAAAAACGTTCATTAATTCGTAGTAGAAAACGTTTTTTTATGTGGATTATTCAAAAGTAAACGATTTTCAAAAAAGCATTGAAGGAAAAATCAACCAAAGATATTTCGAAAACGCTCTTGTAGAATCTTTTCAAATTTCGCAATTGAGTTGAGTCACCTTAACGTGCCGTGCCGTAACCTTGATGGTGTCTTATTTGAGCATTTTGGAGCTGTTTTTCGTATGAGTGAGAAACATACGGTACGAATTTACGGCAAGGACACGGTACGGTATGCCATAACACTTAAATACATGGCTTTCCATTGTTTCCGGGTGAATCATCCAATCAGAACGCGTAGTTACGGTTACGGTAAAGTAGGGTACGGCTACGGTACGGCTACGAACTCGCCTTACTCTCTTCACACTCATACGAAATCTAGCCACAATCGTTTGCAAAATTGTTGGGACATAAGTACTTTACCACGCCGCCAAACCTCCAAAACTTCCCCCACCATTCTCTTTCAAATGCTCTTTTTACTCTATATCCCCTTCCCCCCCTAATCAATGTTGAATGAACTTCAAAACTTGCCGGGATTTTGGTCTGGCCAGATCAACATTGATGCGAGGGGTGGGGGAAAGAGGTTTGATTATTGTTAATTGCAAATCTTTCCAAAAAATAGCGCTTTCAACTAATTTTGCAAACGATTGTAGAGTCTCGATTGTAGGGTCTACCGCGTGCTCCCTTTGACTTTTTGACGTCACGTGTCATGAGGGACTAAATTCAATCGTTACAAAATTCACGATAATAATTACATGATAATAAGTAACACATATATAATTAGAGTTATGTGCCAACATCTTGGTAAACATTTTTACAAAGAAAATTATAGGCACTGAAAATATCATTCCTCGATCACACCCGGTTTTTCTCAGATTTTGCAGCGTAACATTAACAGTTCAAATGCGAGACGGATGGACTACAGGGTGGAGTACCGGGTGGACTACAGGGTGGAGTACCGGGTGGAGTATCGGGTGGCGTATCGGGTAGAGTACCGGGTGGGATATCAGGTGGGGTACCGGGTGGGGTACCGGGTGGTAGGGAGGGAAAGTGGCAGGGAATGACGCGAACAGAAAAATAGAAGTAATGATTCTGTATCTCCTTACCTGTGGTTGTATTTTTAGTATGCATATCTTTCCTGTTTTTAAAACTCTTTTGATCGAGTCCACTGATAACCCATAAAGACACTTCCTATATTCACCAATCTCGATGAACTTGTTGTTTTGTTCGTAGTTTTCCATGGTTGTTCTTGATACAAAGGAGTATTCTCTTCCATCAGTTTCATACGGGCGCATCTTTCTAGAAGTATCTAAAAATTATTAACGAAATAGAAAAAAGGTAATGAAAATAGTAGTTTTCCGAGGATAGCACACTATAGCTCTGTAACTTACAAACCTGTGGCATTTCAGTGTATTTGCGGAGGTAGGAAAACCGGAGAACTCGGAAAAAACCCAAGGACTCATAGAAAGCATAGAACGGTCAGAACGCACACAAAACGTCTAGAACGGTTAGAACGTATAGAACACCTAGAACACATAGCACGCATAAAATATATAGAACACCTAGAAGGCATAAAGGCCTATACGGCACTAAGGGTTTTGCCTGGGGAGCAGGCTCCAGGGTCGTTTTGCTCCTTCGTGTGTACCAAAGACTTCATGTAAAAAAGGTTTAGGCGGGAACAGAATTTTGCCCCCGGCTCACGCTCCTTGATATTCAACTGGTTAAATATCAGCGAGCATGACCACACCATGCAGCAAGCTCCCGTAGCATGCTCTCCCGTGTGTACTAGTTGTGCAAAATGACCCGGGAGCCTGCCCCTGGCGCAAAACCCTTAGTGTGTATGGACCTTAAAACCCATAGAACAAATAGAACAAATAGATCACCTAGGACGCATAGAATACATAGAACACAGAATGCACAGAACGTATGGAAAAAACGACTGCGCAAAGAAAGGTTTCTTTCAGTGTTGATACCTTGCCAACTCATCTCTTTCTTTCCATGCTTTTCGGTTGCGCATGGGGCAAACTCTTAAAATTCCCAGGGGTTGAGGGAGGCGAAATTAAAATATTTCTATTTACATACGGGGTACTGCAGTTGCAAATCTTTCATTGTCACTTGCCAACAGCCTTTTCTTTAACTCGTTCCTTCCAACTCCTCGTGGGCCTAGAATATCAGAAGTAATTATATAAATTATGGATTAGAATCATTACATTATGTTTAACTAATTAGAGAATTAATTTTGCGCATACCAATTTAACAAAGCAAAATCTTCAATTCATACCTACTAACAATATTGGCCGCTTCTTGTTGTTGTTCGGGATGTAATGAACTACTTCTTCGTACGTAAGTACATTCTCACCCTCTAAATCTGCGAAGGCAAAACAGAAACAACGATGTATAGGGTATAGGTCTGGCTTCCTTCTGGATTTCTGATTTCTTTCTGGAATTACATCCATATATTCTTTCATATTTTCATGCTCGTAACTCTGTCTATTTACCTGCAAGGTTGTTATCGGTGTCACTGGTCTTTTTCTTTTGCCTCCTTCCTTTGAATTGCATGATGGATCGGACTATGAGACAAAAACCAAGAATTGTATACACCAAATAAGGTTCAAAAGGTTAAATCATAAATGGTAGGACTGAGAGAGGTTCTGAGTAAACAGTTACTAAGGCCCATATCATGCACAAGGTATTGTTGTAACTCATATGCTCCAAATTCTCGAATAAAGCAATGTTCGTGTTAGATTTACAATAAGGAGCAGTGCGTAACGTGGGTCTTATTAACTGTTCACCCATAGCCCCTTTTAATCTTAACTTCAATGATTAAACCTGTTGAATCCGACAACACTTTTTTCAGTTTGGTGCATACAGTCAGATACGTACGTTAGTATAACAGAATGACCCTGATGGGACATTGGGCACACCAACACACTGTTGGCACATCGAGCACACCAACACCCTAATGGGACATGGAGCAAACCAACACCCTCATGGGACATGGGTCACACCAACACCCTCATGGGACATGGGGCACACCACCACCCTCATGGGACATGAAGCACACCAACACTCTCATGGGACATGGAGCAAACCAACACCCTCATGGGACATGGGGCACACCAACACCCTCATGGGACATGGGGCACACCAACACCCTCATGGGACAT
>JAAAQI020033344.1:0-18798 GCA_011800005.2 Stichodactyla mertensii | reverse complement strand
CAACTCCAAAGAACCAGAAACCTATTGTCTTGCCCTCCAAATTCAGCTGCATTCCGACGTGCTGCAAGGGGCCTATTGCCAGATAAAACAGTGCGTCCCTGGGGAATACAACACTTGGATTCAAGAATTTTTAACGTTTAATAATCGCAACCTTAATATCTTCTTAAATTTTGAACACCAACACATGAATAAATTCAACGAATATTATTCAGAAATTTTATATTATCTATTAGAAAATATCTCTATTTTTTAATAGGTTACCGTAGTTACGTGATTGCGCCAAACCTTTGAATAAATTATTAAGCTATGTGCATGCGCATTACTGTGATAAAATTTAATAATAAGCGCATCCAATACTTTCCAATCAAGTTAGGAGAATTCAGAAGTTGATCGACGGCGCGGGTTCATCCCAATGAAAGTATTTTTGATCGATAGATCCAATGACTTCCAGTCAAGGTAAGGAAGATTTCTTTTAAGAGCTTGAATTGAATAGAGAAGGTGGAAAAAGACCTTGTTTAACATAGTCCTGTACAATCTGAAAATGAAAATTAAAGATGTTCCAAAAAAAAATTTCTAAGAAAATAATAATAATGAAAATTTTCCGCAGTGCTTCACGATCGTTTGCCACCGCACAGGAATTACTATTCCTCACGGCACTGCACATGAAAACTATTAATGTGTTCACGCAAAGTGCCCCTCAAGTTTGATGCAAATGAACCAAAAGGAAATGTATTCTGGGTCGAAAGAAAGCATGAACTTTTGTTTCTGATAGCAAAAAGGCTTTATCTTAAGTGGGCTTCTTGTGGTTTCTACATACCTCTTTTAAAGCACCTTCTGTTGGCTCCGGAAATTTGTAAACGAAGCCAGTTTTTTCTATTTTGGATCCGTCAATAAAAAGATGTTTGTCGTACAGCAGTTCCTGGGTTTAAAAATAGCACAAAATATAATAAACACCAATACTAAACTTCCCAGTTTAGTTTCATGGAGTGACAGAGGTTTTGTCATAAAATTTTAACATCTTGGTCCAAATATTCCTAAGGACAACTGCCATGGTATACTGTGACAATGATTGCTTCTGATTGGCTGATTTTGTTTGGGCTAAAATATTGAAGCGGAGAAACAAATTTAGCCAATTAGAAGCGATCATTCTTACGTGCTATCATGGCAGTTGTCCTTAGAAACATTTGGGCCAAGATGTTAAAACTTTGTGGCAAAATTTCTGACACTAGACTGAGAAGCAGAGTCATCAACATTTCTACAATTTTTAATCAAGGATTTTGCGAGTGGGTTTATGTAAAATACTAAAGGCTTGGACACACAATGCGACCTTCCCTGCGACGTTGCCGGCGACGTGGCGTGTAATAGTATAGTTGCACGGGTGGACCCGATGCGATTTCCTCGTTGCAACCGTCGCATCGCGTGTCCGAGCCTTATATCTTATAAAACGTTGACTTTATCTAATGTTCATGCCCTTATTTGGTCAAACCATCCCCCTTATCATTTTCCTTATATGGGAATAAAAAATTGGCTGCTTCTCAAGTTACCCTTATTTGGTCAAAGTATTTAAATTGAGTAGTTATAATTAGAAACACAATTTCCTAATGTTTTTTTAAGTAATAACAACTTGCCTGGTCGAGATAAGGACTTAAGGGAGTAGCTTGTATACCATCTTTCGCACAAGCCTCAGACCAAGGTGTCAAGTGTTTTTCATTTGACTCCTCTACAGTACTCTCCATGTTTACCTGAATAAATAATTTAACATCTAAATCACAGTTGTACAGTATGACCTTTCATATACCATGGTTTATGTCATCACATGGTCAACATGAAGTGTGGAATCACGAGATGTTGATCTACAATTATTTTGAACCCAAAATTACAAGACAAAAGCTGGAAACAATCACATTATCATAAAAAGAATTTAGTGATACCAACCCGTGCAAGATTTGATAAAACGGTCCCAAAGTAATTATGTTCAATTCCAAATATCTGACAAACTAGAGACGTTATGCTTCCTTGAGCTGTGAAAAGAAAATATCCAAACAATCGATTACTCTACGAATAACCATGGTGATGATGGTGGTGATGATGATGATGATGACGACGACGGTGGTGGTGGTGGTGATTATGAAGGTGGTGGTGATTATGAAGATGGTGGTGATGTTGCTGATGATGGTGGCCATGTGAAGATGATGGTGACTGTAGTTCATGACGCTGATGGTGATGATGCTGATGACAATGAGGAAGATGCATGATTTCCTCACTTACATGAATCAGCTTTATCGCACAGATTAAAAACCTCTCCATTTTCTCCATGAGTCGTAAGATGCCACAAGGCCTGACAAACGTCAAAAACGTGAACAGTATTCATCATTAGATCTTTGGTCCAGAGTAGCTGCAAAATCAGAGAGATGTTGTATGAATACTAAACTTGGCTTCTAGGTCTAAGCAGGTTTTAAATCTAGATTTTGCTCGTGGCTACCTTCATGCTTTCTCCCAGTTGTTTATAAACAGCACCAATAATCAGCCTTGGGGCTAGAAAAGAAAGAAAAATGTGATTACTTTCCATCATCAAAGCTGTCAAGGAAATAGAGGTAACTACACAAAAAGGTGAAAATATTCAGCAGTATTGCGCAACTTTCCGTGTATTAACTCTGTATAAGGCACTCACTGATTCCTTGTCTTGCGCCAATGCCGTAGATTATGGCAGGACGGACAATAACGTACTTCAAACTGAAAGTGAGAGACAAGTTAATGATCATTGGCACGTCAACACTTTATACAGAACTTTACCAGAGCTTGCTTGACTACAATTCAGTTACATCACTGAAAGCTAGATACACAACTGGCTGCTGCTGATAAAATGTCATAAACTTACCCTTCTATTTGTGCTAATTCTCTTTCTACCATTAGCTTACATTGACCAACTCCTGTCCATGGGCTAAGTTTACCATCTTCTTCTTTTTCTTTCTAAAAACAGATTTCTTGATTTAAGTTATCAATATGAGTCCTCCAGTTACCAACCACTTGTGCTTTGCCAACAGCTAAACCAATAATTGTTTGCCATCATACCGACCACTACTGACCAAGCCAAATACTAATCATCCACTTTACATTATAAAAGTTGACCACCATTCACCCCTGACCCATAAATTCAAGCCTTGTTTGGTACCTTATCACAGTTGTAGACCTGCGCTGTGGATAGTTCTATGTATCTTTTAATATTGCATCTTGCAGCTTCTTTGGCACAGTTAATACTCAGTTTGAACACACCATCTTCATAAACCTACAAAATGTTTTCAAACCAGAAAAACACAATGCTTAGTTCAATTTTTAAGGTAAAATCCAACCTAACCAGCTTGAAAACCCCACTATCATAGATTAATCAAATTTTGGCAGTGCATTATCATAAATCCTGCATTCTGATTGGTTACACTACTGAAGGTGATATACTGCACTTCATGAGTTATTGCCTTATAGACCATTCAGTCTGTAGGTGTAGTTGTTAATTATTACCAATAGACGCGGCCAAACAGAAAACTGCCCTCTTGTAAACATGCGCTCAGCAGGCCTCAAATGACTCTAGCTGGCTGATAATGGCATTATCGGCCCCACTACTGATTGGTTTTTGGTTTATCATCCAATGGATTCTAGCCACTTATAGTTGGGACTTGTTTATTGATAATAATGATAATAAAATGACTCTTGTCTGGAATATTGCTTTTTTGCACCCTTGTAGTGTCATTTGCATCCCTCACTGTGCTAAGGCCACAAATGACACTACGTGCCGTGGATGCAAATAAACAACATTCCAGACAAAAGTCATTTTATGTCCTATTAGAAGCTGCACACCTAAACCAATCAGATAGTTTCCCAATACTCAGTTGCCATCACAGTATAGATGAAGAATAACAGTGATGGTACCTCCTTCGTCTGTCCATACTTTGTTTCTCCAGCACAATTGAAACAGAAATCAAAACCATCATCGTCCAAAAAGGCCTTTTCTACACTACCTGCAAAATAAGTCAAATATATATGTACCACTACACGCATTTAAACTTATAAACACATCATGAATTACACTACGGACATAGGGTGGACAGGGGCAGATTTAGGGAGGAGTAAAGGCTGGGTTTGCACCACCCCCTCCCCCTCCTCCAAGATGATGAGCTACTTATACAATGAATTATGGATTTAATATTATGTTTACTTTTGGTGCATTGGCCACCCAAAAACTCGAGCCCAAAGGGGGTGTCAGCTGAAAATTTGGGTCATATTGGGGCTCATGCCAAAATAATAAATGCAAAGGAAGGTCAGATAAATTCTCATTAACAAATTCTGGAAACTTCATTGATCCCTGCATCCCCATAAAAAAATAGGAAGTCCCTAAGGAGGCAGTTGGGACAGCATCTGGGTGTGCATGCAGAGAGAAGACAGCACTGGGACCAGTACAAGAGATTTATGAGTTGATATATCTTACCTGGATTCCTTAAGTTTGCACTTTTGAATTCAACACAGCTGTTTGCAAATGCTTCCTAAAGATTGATATAACCATGATAATTAATCAATGAAAACCTCTCTTTACTTGTAAAGAACAGGTAGATAGGTTAGAGATATCAATAGTTTACAACCCTTGTATCTTTGGCCTTAAACAGAAGGGTACTGACCAGGAGAAGGCTCAATGGTAAAATGCACCCCCCCCCCCAGAACAGACTGTGCTTCCTTACCAGTGTTTATAAATCCATTAATTCATATGCCAAGCAGTTTTTCAACTATTATGCACCTATCAATGTTAAGCCTAAGGAGACATGGCACAACATTATTGGTGAAAATTAGTTACCAGAATTTCTTATCAGCCAATTTCAAACAGCACCCCACCTTGGGAAGAGTCTCATTCAAACATCCCATCCTGGGATGAAAAAATGTAATCCAAGGTCCCACCTTATCCTGAGCTGATTGATAGATAATTATAGGATACTTTAAAAATACCTTTTGTTGGTCATTCAACCAGGCAGTCTGTGGAGGAACTTTATCTACGGCTCTTACCTTAGTGAAAGAAAGAACAAAATGAAAATTTTTTTTATATATTATACTGAATCTCAGGCTTTGACCAACATTAATTGGGATCCCTGTGGAGATCTAAGCACAGTTACCCCTCATTATTCCTTTTACATAGGAAGCCCAAATACTCACAACATGCATATTACTATAAAGCAAGATTTCTCTTAGATACACTAAGGAGAACAAAGCACTTATTTCCTAGTCTTACTCTCCTCTTTACTTTTACACAGGAATCACATTAACATTTTTGGCAATTATTAATCAATGCCTTACCTTTGAACACAAATTGTTATCTACCAAGTAGCTCACTAAATTACGTCCTACAAATCCAAGACCTGGCAAAGCCAAAAAGTAGCCTGAGTATACCCTCAAAAGTATTCAGTAATAACGTGATGTATTGCGTGACTCTTGCGTGACCATCCTTCCATTCTACCACGCCCCCAACCCCCCTCCCCTTCCTGTGACATGTCGACGAGGTGAAATCAATCTTTCAAAATAGATCCGTAAAACAAAGAAAAATTTTAAATCACGTTAAATGTTCGAAAAAGAAATGAAATATTTTTGATTTTCACAAAAGCATGAATCAAATTAATACGAAAATTTCCTCAAGGTTGAATATGGGATCACAACATCAGCCCTTCAAACACGACACGTATAATTAAACGTAGACGCAAAATTATTTTTTAATGTGTACTGCATACTTCTATTATGATGTGAGAGATACTATCTGTACTAAACGAATACGACCGCACACAATTTCAGTTTTAAAACAGAAAGAGAAAATCCCATAACCATTATATATTGGTGAACGACTGCTGAAGGCCGTTGAAACAGAGAAGAAAATCCTTAATCAACTCTCAGATATTATTGAACATTTCTGTTGAAAGACACATTTATCGATATCTTTGGTTTATAAAACTTACATATAGATCTAAATCTTACCTCCAAGGACGATTACCCGAGGTTTATCTGCCATATTTGATGAATAGTTTAAAGATATTGAAACCAACGGCGATAATTGAGAAAGAGCAGTCGAATGGCTTATGTGAAGTTTACTGTGTTGGAATGCAGTCTCAGTACATCGAGAAATGATCCTTTTTGTACGAAGTTAAGGTAGTGTACTAAAGGAGGGTCGGAAATAATTGTAGACCACGTAAAGGTCTCGTAACCTACAAGATTACACTTGGTTTCTTTATCGGACTCCGGCTACTGGATCAGGCACATGTGCCAGCTGTCAATAACAATAGATCTTAACCCCGCACCCCCTGGGAATTATTCGTACCACCGAAACGAGTGTGACTGTCACGCGATCTTTCCTTTTCTAGTCTTTCCTTTCTTGCTTTCTGTCTTTCTTTTTTTTCGTCCATCTATTTTTCACTCACCCGCATACTTATTACTTTCTTATTTCCTGAAACTTTTTTTTCTTTGATACCTCTAGATCCTTCTTCTTCCTCCTTTTTCTCTGTCTCTTTCTGTTCTTTCTTTCCTTTTTCCCACTTTTTTCTTATTTAATGTTATCAAGTTTTTCTTCACACTTTCTTTACTTCATCTTTTTTGAACAATTTGTGCCTGTATTATATATTTTTAGTCTTTTCTTGACCGAATGTACTAGAAAACATAAAGAATGAAAGATGGATCATTGACTGAAGAGCAAGGGAGATTAGCTACTGGAAAGAGAATGTAAGCGATATAAAAGCCGCATCAAAAAGAGAAAATGCATTAAGAAAATGCGAAAACTACCACGAGAACATGATAAAAGAAAAGAGATTGAAAAAAGAAAAATCCAGGATAAGAAACTGCAAGAAACCATGCGGATCTTAAAAGTTTCCAATCCGGTGCTTTTTAAGATCCATGAAGACTGTTAAGTAGAGAGTGAGTAGTTTGAAAGCAGAGAAAATACAAACCCGAAAACTTAAGACACAAAAGTACAAAAGAAAATAAGAGAGAAAATAAAGAAATATAAAAACGGACGAAAAACATTATCGAGACGAAAAAATCAAAGAAAAATTTAGACAAACAAATTTAATTATAACAAAAACTATTAAATTTACTTGTATCTTACGATAGTTTTGAATAATAAAATTCTGTCAGTGTAGGGATAAAAATTTCACTAAAAATGGCGGGAACTGCTTTGAATCCCGTATTCATTCATGGCACATACGGGAAACGGAAAGCCATCGAGATCAAAAAAGCAACGTAAAAAGAATTTACGATCCGGTAAATCATAAATTTATTAAAATAACACCAAAACAAAAATGATCTCTGAGGTTAACATTCACGTATACTTCAGAAAGGTCTTTTTGGATTTCTTTTACAATTTCTTTTTAAAAAAAATAACAATTAAGGAAATTTAAAAAATATTTTAAAGAAATTATTTTGTTTGATTAAGAATTAAATTCTTATTACATGGAGATCACGTGACAAGTCTTGCCACGGCGTCTGAAGATTCGAAGGCAGGAAGTGTCTTCTTCGAACGAGTCTTTGCCATGTGCTTCCGTTGCGAATTTCCGGCCTAAATTTCACCTCGATTTCTGCAAAATAACCCGTTCTACCGAAGCAAAAACCAGCCTCACACCTAGATATACACCTGAGGAATATTCTATGTGAATTTCAGCGAAAGGTAAGGAAAGTAAGTAGATGTTTTTGGCCTCGAAGTCAAAGCTACAAGTCGTCTTCCTATTCTTCCTTGTTGTTTTGAGTACACCAAGTCGGAGTGTTTTTACTGCACAATGTTTGAAAGCTCGTTTTCCCTGCACATTGTGTTACATTGTTTTTCGTTTAGCAGGTATAAGTCGATGTTTTTACCATTCAAAGATCGCATCTAAGACACAGATTTCCATCAAAAATATCTGACTACCGGTTTACAAGAAAAGCTGACCCGCGAAACGAGTGAATAAATTACTAATCGCCGGATATAAAATTCGTGCAATGTTTTGAGTCTTTCCTCAGGAAAATGCCTCCCGATCTCTAAAAAAACTGCACAGAATCCTAAACAATTATCCATTCATACGTATCCCTTACTTTTATATGGATATCTTTACTGGAAGTTTTTGTTTTTAAGCCAAATGTAGCGTAATATTTTTGTACTTTGGAGTGTTTTGTAATTAGATCGGCGAAGAGATCACCGTTGCGAAGGAAGCGTTTTCAATCCCAAAAATCTCATTTTACCGTCCTAATTCCTCACGAAAAACAAAGAAAACTCCCCAATATTGGAATACCAATAGACTCTCCTTCAAGAAATCGTAATAATATTTTCAAATCTTTTTTTCTGGATTATTTTGGCTGTTTTTTCGCTGTTGATGTTGACTATCCAATATGGCCGCTTACTACTTCCGGACTAAAACCCTTTGTGTACACAAGGCATATTTTCACATTTTTACAAACGAAAATCAGTTAAAACAATCTCCTTTCATTCAAAACTAGTTCATTTTTCTCAAAAAAAATTAATGTATTAAGTTCTTGAGTAATTTTTTTTCGATATATGTATCGATCAAATCACCTGTTTTTCTGTTTACAATTTCATTAATTCTTAACTTTTAAATTTAAAACCTCATATAAATTTTCATGAGTTTAAATGTATTAATGATTATTATTAATCATGCATTTGATATATAAATAATGCTTCAAACTTTGTTTTGGTCCATATATTTGTGTATTGTTGGCCTAGGATTACATCAAACTTCTTGAATTTAAATTGTGGTAAACCACAATTTATTCCACTTTTCTGCTCAGACCATTGTGATGTAATAAAATGTTGAAGATTCCTGGGATTTGATTGCATTGGACTACAAAGCTAATTATCTGCCAGTAGGGGACTAACAGATATGAAAAGATGTGAGATTGCCTTCAGTAAAACATCAAATATTTTCTTTTTAAAAAATGCTCACTCAAAAATTCAACATTGACTTACCTAAAGGAAAAACTATCTTTTGGGGTCTTTGAATTTGACAGATTTCAGGTATTTTGGTTGTAATAAGGAAAAATACCTGGATGAACATAAATTTGACTTGAAATCTTTGTACAAATAGCACAAACCAATTCACAAAATGGCATGTATGCAAAAATATTATCCATGCTTTAAGTGTTTACACACTCACTTAGAATAATCTTTTTCTTCAGTTGATTTATCACATTACAGTGTTTTGGGTAAGAAAACACAAACATTTGGATAAATTTTTTTCTGAACTCTGTATTTCAGTCATTTTTAATTTTCCAATTATTATCGGGATAAAAAATATCATTTTCTGAGGACCCCCAACTGCTTGTTTATAACAAAGACACTGATAGTTTCTTTGAAATCTGTCTTATGACTGGCTGACAAATGACCAACTACTTGCCTTTAGAAAAAATAACATATAACTACTACTATGCTTTAAGAATGCTAATACATTCATACATTATGACCACAAAAAGTCAGTGAACTGAACAATGAAAAAATTAATAAAAATAATTACTTCTAAATTGAGTCAGGACTTTAAATCAATTATTTCCACTGAAGGAATGTCTAGTTATTTTTGGAAGAAACTGAATTCTCCAAAAAAATAGATATTTCCTGAGAAAGGAAACTTTAAGCATAAAAATAAGCTTTCAAAATAATCCTTTTTTAAAGAAAAATCTGAATAATTCTCATAACAGGAACTACTTATTCCAAGACATGATCATTTGTCATGTGATCAAATTTTGACCAATGAGAACAAAGGAAACCTAAATCACAAAACATGGTACAACTGTTGCCCTGTCATGTGATCCTTTAGAACCAATAAGAGCCAGAGAAAACACTAGTGGGTCATGTGATTAATTTTAACCAATGAGAGCAATTTGAATCTTAATGTAACATTTCATTTTTCATTTATTTCAAGGAAAACGTGTCAATAAATCATGAAGGAGAATGAAAAGTTATCTTTAGTTGATCTGGGAAAGAGGTTACTAGAAGCATCTCGCAATGGACAAGCTGATATTGTCAAACAACTAATGAGTAACGGAGCACCATTCACTACAGATTGGGTAAGTATAATAATAATTAATTGAATTTTCTCCATGGAAATAATTTTGATGTACTGTGGATTGTTTATTCATTCATTAATGTATTAATCCTATAGTTCATATGTTTATCTATTCAAACTACCATCCATTTACCCATTTCATAAATATAGTCAGTTGTTAAGTCAGTCAGTCAGTTATTCAGTCAGTCAGTCAGTTGTTGAGTCAGTCAGTCAGTTGGGCAGGCAGGCGGGCAGGCAGGCAAGCAAGCATTCTTTTGGTGAATGGCAACATTTCTATTTATTTCCATAGCTTGGTACTTCACCACTTCATCTGGCAGCACAACATGGTCACACCCAGACGGCAGATCAGCTACTAAGATCTGGTGTAAGCAGAGATGCTAGAACTAAGGTATGCTATCTATTTCAAAACTTTTTCCAGTTTTTTTCATGATTTTTGACCTTTTATTGTTGTTTTTGTCGATTTTTAGGTGGATAGAACTCCACTTCACATGGCAGCACAAAATGGACATCTTGCCATCGTTGATCTACTGATCAGTTACGGAGCATGTGTCAACAATAAAGACATGGTACTAAATCGTTTTAATCACCATTAAACAACTCATGAATAATTAATGAGAAAAACTATGACCATGGAGGAGGTTGTATATCAGATACAAAATTGTCTTTGTCTGCATAAACTTTAACTTGGATTTTCTCAGCCAAACTTAGTTCATTTTGGAAAAAAAATCAGTAGAACGTGAGAGCATATACCTAGACGTTTAAGTAGTTTATAACATTTGCATCCATGTTGTATCAGATTTACAATCACTTGCCTTCGGCTTGTGTTGTAAATTCTGATACAACACGGCTGCTCATGTTGTAAACACTACTTAATAGAGTACTTCCTCTTCTGCAGAATGGCTTAGTTTCTTCTGCTTAAGTGTAATGTTTTTTCCATTTCAAGCCTTTTAAATTAATTGTTAGTTTGAGGTACATCCATTAAATCTTCTCAAGCATTACCAAAGAAATAAAACCCAAGGGAACGATATGTGACTCTTGGGAATAAGATTTTTTGTTTGAGTTATATCCATATTAATGTATCTTCTCAAGCATTACCATTAAACATTAAAAAATAAAACCCAAGGGAATGACATGGCAATCTCCTTGATGTGTCATGGCTTGTATTTCAGCTGAATATGACACCATTACATTGGGCATGTGAGTACAACCACTCAGAAGTCATCAAATCACTGCTGAAAGCTGGTGCACAAACTGACATTGTTAACAAGGTAGGAAGGTACAGTGTTACAATTATTTCTTGGACAATTTCTAATTGTAAGTCTTGAACTTAAATTAAACTTTTAAGATTTGCAATTTTTCAGTTTGGCAAAACACCAATGGACATTGCAGGAAAGAAATGTGGTGTAGAAAACGTTGCTCTTCTTAGTGCTGGACAGGTAATGCTCTCATTATTATAAATATGATGCATAATTAGAAAATGCACTTTCTAATTATAACAATTATATTAATATATAAAATTATAACAATTATATTGTTTTCCCAGGAAAATTCTGGTGGGAGCAAGTCTCCTGACAGCAATAAAAGAGCAGGTGAATATATTTTATTTCTTTAGCATGATGTACAGTAGAGAAAGTTAAACAGTTCATAAGTGAACATATTGGTGATGAATGTATTCCATAAAAGTGCCAACCAGAATACTACCTATTTTGAAAAAGGTTCAATGTCAGCTGAGATCTGAAATCTGAAACCTGAGACCAAGAGGAATTGAGGGCATGAGCTGTGAATTCATTTTTTAATTCATTTTTATTCTAAAATCAAGTTTTATCTTTTAGTAGCTTGCAGGTAGTAAAACCTTTGAGCAATGACCTGTGCTGGCAAATTGTCTGGCTCACATTTCAGATTTCAGGCTGCCGACCAACAACTTTTTTTGAAATAGAATACTGTTGCCATAGTTCTGGAGGTTATTGTCATGCATTCACATCTCACAAATGACCAATATTAATGTCAACAATATTAATGCCAACAACTTAAATCAAATATTGAAAAGTTAACCAAGCTTTTGTGGATTTCCAATATCAGTCATCAGTAACAGGTAAAGGTACTCCCCCTTCCAATCCCCAAATAAAAAATCTTCACCCCTCCTCCCCTCATATTCAAACTCTTTCTCTCAACAGCTGAGAGAGCAAACATCAGTGTCAACAGTGTCAAAAAGAGACAGCGAACAAAGAAGTTCCCAATGACTGCTGGATCCTGGACAGGCAATGATGGACCTCCAAGTAAGCTATACCTATTGGGCCACCTGTGGTAGATAATACACAGGAACCCCATTAGGTCCAGTGCTAGGTCTGACTGTTTTGTTTCTGATGTAGCTAATGGTGGAAAGAATCGCAAGAGAAGTGTGGCAGCCCCAGTCCCTTTAGATGTTTCAGGTAGCACACCAGTGACAGCCAATGGCAGAAGACTGTCAGCACCAGCACAGTTCCAGAATGCAGGTAACTTATGAACTTCTCTACAAGGCAGACATTTTATGTAAATTAAAATACTGCATGTTATGAAACTGCTGTTTAGGGAGAGTATTTTTAAGAGTTGAGGGTTTGAAAACCCAGGAGTGAAATATGATTGTGAAATGTGATCATCCAGGGGAGTGTAGTCTTGAGAAAGACTGTTGGTGGTGACTGATGTTTCAACAACCTGAGTGGAAGCCATCTTCAGAGTCTAGAGTGTTTTTAGAAGAGTGTTTTTGCAATAAAATGTTTTAAGAGTAGCTAAATGTACACCTCTATGTAGCTTTGTTTCCATGCCAAAGGAAGTATGTAATTAGCATAAATATTGAACAAGACCTATACTGAAGGATGACAAATTATTTGTTTTTTGCTTTTCTAGGTTCACCATCACTGAGAAGTCCAACAGAAAACTCTATAGCATCACTAGTGTCTGCTGCTGAACTTGTGAAATCCAAATCTGAAGCTCAAAGCTCTGAAGGTAACGGATGTAATAACAAACATAGTGTAAAACTTTGTACATTGTGTATTTTTTATTAGTTTTTTAATACTATTTTAAATTTGAAAATAATATTAAAAAACTAATAAAAATACAATATGTACAAAGCTTTACACTATGTTTATTTTACCTTTTAAAAAACTCCTTTTGCAGCATTGAGCACTACAACACAAGACTCCAGTGTACTGGACACCCTAGCAACGCTGGCTACTGCTACCTTAAGTCACAACACTGGCCCAACCCCATCATCAACTGTACATGTGACGACAGTTTCTGGAAAAGCTGTCAATGTCACACCTCTAACTCTTCCAACAACATCATCGGCTTATACCCTGAGTGGCTTGACAACTCCTCTTACTCCATCTAGCTTGTTTCCAATGCCGTCCCCCCTTGCAGCACTGTCGGCACTGACATCACTGTCAACACCAAACCAAACTAGTCCACTACCAAATATTGCTGTGTCTCCACTTACACTTCAGATGCCAGTTGGTTTAACATCACAGCCTCTCTTGATGTCTGGCACTCAATTGGTATCCTCTGTTGCACAGCATGGTAGTGTTCCAGCAGCATCTGTCGTCAGCTCTGCAGAGAGTGCCACAACATCAGCCAGTGCATCAACTAGCGATGCTGGGAATTTATTGACAGCACATACAATATTGCCACAGCAATTCTTGGCTTATGCTGGCAGTGCAAGTCAAGGGCATTTCTTGACTCAAATTCCACAAGGTAAGGAAACCTTACTACACGTACCTAGATGTTACATGTAGGTATGATAGACTCTAGCAAACTCTACTCACATGTGGCATCTGTGGGGGTGTGAACTAGCAACCTGACCCATTGGACTCACAGCAGTTACCCACATTTTATTGTTATGATTGTACTGGTCATACCTTAGCTTTCATATTACAAGATAGGAAGATTCTGAATAGCAGGAAGCTGCAGTCATAACAAGCTAAATACATTACAAGAGATTTTTCCAATCAACATAAACAGAATACCTACCTGTAACTGTACTCTTAGACTTTGGTTGATGCAAGGATAATCTGTCAGTTAACACTATGATGCATTTCTTTTCTGAGGAGCTGCAAAAATTGAACAAGAGCATCCCAAAACACAGGTAACAGTGTATTCTAAAAATGGGGAAGTTCTAACCATGTAACATATATATCCAATTGGTTTATGGATTTGCATTTATCCAGCAAAGCCAGCTAGAGAGATCAGATATAAATACATTTATATCTCATTCTATAGTTTTATTTTCATTATTCTTTTAACAATGAAATAATTCTGGACTGGCCTTGGAGTACATGTGGATGATACAGATGCTAAAAAATGTATATACAGACAACAAAAATTTATGTGGTAGTAATTTTATATGAAAATATTAATTTTTGATCATAATTTTTGTAGGATTCAGCTGAACAGAAGACAGAAGAAAACTCCAGCCAGGAGATGATTGTTACAGTACAAGTCCCTCAGCAACAAGTTCTTGGTGAACATGGCTTTACGTTACAGCCATTACATGTTGTTCAAGGTGGTACCACACAAGAGCAAGGTCTAGTAGCAACACAGGTAAATAAACCCAGGTTTTATTCCTAAAATAGTTGGGATCGAAGTTAATAGAATTTGATTATTTAGAAAAGGATTTTTGTGGAGGGAGGATAACTGAAGAACCCAGAGAAAAATCCTTGTAGTACATCATCAACTCTGGACTGATCTAAGTCGGGGCATGGTTAACTCACAGATCGAATTCTTGGAATTGAGAATGTTGGGTTTTGCAGAGGGAGGAAAACTGGAGATCCCAGAGAAAAATCCTTGAATCAAGGAAGAGACCCAACAACTCTATTTGCATAAAATGCCAAGTCCAGGAATCAAACCCAAGATGACCCCAGAGGTGAAAGGCGAGTGTGTTACTCCTATGCCACCCTTGATTTCCAAACAGGAGAGAACCAACAAACAACTCTACTTACATGATGGCAGATCCAAGTTTTGATCCCTTGACCATAGTGCTTTAAGAGACTGCATGTATCATCCATGCTTCAGTCCTTTTACAGTGTTTATTAATTGATATTTCTCATGCCAGCAAACCACTGTTACCCAGCAGGAAAAGGCACAAGAACAAACATCAACAGCCCCTGCATCTTCCTCTCAACTTGTACAACTCCAGATACCATCAGGGATGGTATCACAGGCACCTGGTCAGCTTGTCCAGATACCTGGTATTGCTGAACCAATAACTCTTGCACAATTGCAGCAAATCCTGGTCAACCAGAATCTTCAGCAAGTTGTTATTGGTCCACAGAAAATACAACTTACTCCAGGTAAAATAAAGATGGTGATGATGGTAATGCTACAGATTCTGGGGGTAATAATAATGGTGAGGGTTATGATAGTGGTGGTGAAGATGGTGATGGTGGTGGTGATGATAACGATGGTGGTGGTAGTGATGACCATGATGGTGGTGGCAATGATGATGATGGCGACAATGTGACAGTGATGATGATGATCATTGTTGGGGTGGGTGCTGGTAGTGGTGGTTCATGTAAACTTATGCTGTGATGTTATTGTGATGTTGTTATGATATTTCTTGTTAGGATCTCCTCTTCAAGTTAGTACCCAGACCTCCCAGCCTACACAAACACAGGCTGCCCAAGCAATAATTCACCAGCAACATCCTCAACAACAGCAAATATCCCAACAGCTACTACAACAGTCAATACCTCAAGGAATGCTACAACCAAGCTTTGTCACACAACTTGGCCAAGTACCTGTCACACAAACTGTTGTACCTGTCACGCAAGATCTCCAGGCACAACAGATTCAGGCAGCCTTCCCTTCACAGGTACAATGGAAAACATGGCACCCTCACTTATAAATGGCTTCCAAGCTCAAGCATTCTGATTGGCTGTAATGCATGTTCTTGGATTTTGATTGGTTCAGAGGGAAGCCATTTGAGTGTAGTGTCATAGCAATGCACATTTTCCAACTGCTCTTATGAAATTTACTTGAAAATGATAATTTCATTTTTTGTAAAAAGGTACTGCTTCAGGTTCAGGAAGATTTTCGCAAACTCATTGAACAACAGAAACAAGAAGAAGAAAGGCAAAGAAAAGAGCTGGAAGAAAAAGTAATAGCTTTGGAACAGCACAGTAAGAAATATCGGACTGAACTAGAAATAGCACAGAAAGCAGCTGAAACCTACAGAGATCAGCTGCAAATGGAGGCAAAAGAAAAGGCAAGACTTCTCAAGTTGTACGAGTCACCAAAGAAAGAAGGTGAAAACACAACCTCAGCAGTAAATAACCAGAAGTAGTATTACCATCTTAAAGGCATTTCTCTGTGTGTTATGTGTGTATACATCACATCTGTAGAAAGTAGATTTTGAATATACCCCAAGGGCATGATAAAAATTTGCTGTCAACCATGTTAGCAGTCACAGACTTTTGCAACACGGCATAGCCATGCTCTCTGCATGGTCCTGTACTATATGGTTTTCACAATCATGTGAAATCTGTACTTGCTCTTGAATCAAACCAGCCTTTGCTACAAGATGTACTGATTTGGTTGGTTAGTGTGTAGCATGGCCTGCAGTGAATGGGTTTTGTGACAGCATTGATGCTCCCCCTACTTTATCAACCCTCCTCCCCCCCCCTTCCCTCCCCTATCCCAAACCCCTTGCATCACTACACTGCTAGTTATCCATACACTTCTTGCTATATGCCCGTTTTGAGGGTTTTGTTGAAAACAAATAAATGTTTTATCCATTTTTTCAAGAACGTAGCCAAATTTAGTGAAAGTGATTTTATTTAACCTATCAAATAGTTATTAGTCTAATAGAGGTTAGTAGACACTAATTCAAGTGTTTTCTCTGGTTTCTATTTGTATATTAGACTCAAACTATTAATTTTTGTTTCATGGGTTTAGTAAAATCACTCAAACAATTCAGAGGATGTTAACTTTCTTGGAAGTTAATGGTGTAAATGGTATTTTTTCCACAATTTGGGATGTCATGTTCAACCGAATTTCTACCATATTTTGAATTCCATTTATGCGTTAGTTAAACCGGTTATGCGTTAGTTTTGTATTTATTTTCACCAAGCAAGCAAACCAGTTTACACTAGTTGCCATGGTAACAAAACCAGTTAACATCAGATCAGTTACCATGGTGACAAACCTGTTTACACCTTTAGTCTCCACGTTGACAAACCGGTTTGCAATTAGTAACCATGATGACAAACCAGTTTTTGAGGCGTATATTCTGTACATACAAGAGACGGTATGTCCGTGTCAATACATTTAAACTAAGGTACTAAAATTTGACAAATATTGCACGTACGCAATGTACATTACTAAGTTATTACTAGCCCGTTCAGGTCCTCCTAGAATTTCCCTGGATTGGGCAATCTTCCAGGTCTTGAATTTCGTTCGCGCCAAATGCAAATTAGGTTCGACATGTCACGTGTTTCATTTGGTAAACCTGTTGTATAAAATTACAGTTTTTAGGTTAGATGTTTTTATTTACAAGGTCTTCTTTTTATTATTTTTCTGTATCGTAGGTTTCCAAACATGTTTTTTTGGACACTTGTCTAGTGGACGTAAATCTTTTTCAATAGATTTTAAGTGATCTTGCGCTCTACCTAGCCTTTCTATATTCTATGTGTGGTTATTTGAACGATGTTTATATCATCCTATGTATCTCTTTAACGTGATTTAGAACCAGTGTGAATTGCAATGTAAAAAAAGCATTTCAAACATTAAAGATGTTTCAATTTACGCAGTACAGATTTGTGTGATAGTTTTTACCTGGTCACGTGATGGCAACCATGTTGAATGGCACAATAAATAGAAACTACACGCTCTAACAGCGTAAACTGCCTTACCTGTGGCCTAACGCTCATCATTTAATCAACTTTGCATCGACAATCTGACGCAGAAATACCAGACGTGCTATAAGAGAATCTTTGCTGACTACAATATTGATATATTCCTTCATTAGCATAGCCATTTTTGTTTTTTAACCAAACTAACACCAAATCATCTCTTAATATAGAACGAACATGACAAAATAATTAGCTTTCCTTGAAAATTTGATCCTGGCTTATCAAAACGTTTTTCCGTGATCCGTTTTAAAACCTTCCATTGGATAGACATAAAACCTCTATCAGATGAAATACACCTGAAACGTTACTCAGATGGGATAGACATGAAACGTATGTCAGATGGCTTAGTCATAAAACGTATGGGATAGACATGAAACGTATGTAAGATGGGATACACATGAAACGTATGTCAGATGGAATAGACATGAAACGTATGTCAGATGGGTTAGTCATGAACGTATGGGATAGACATGAAACGTATGTCACATCCGATAGACATGAAACGTATGTCAGATGGAATAGACATGCAACGTATGTAAGATGGAATAGACATGAAACGTATGTCAGATGGGTTAGTCATAAACGTATGGGATAGACATGAAACGTATGTCAGATGGGATAGACATGAAAAGTATGTCAGATGAGTTAGTCATGAACGTATGGGATAGACATGAAACGTATATCAGATGGCATAGACATGAAAAGTATGTCAGATGGAATAGACATGAAACGTATGTCACATGAGTTAGTCATAAATGTATGGGATTGAAATGAAAAGTATGTAAGATTTAATAAACATGAAACGTATGTAAGATGGAATAGACATGAAACGTATGTGACATGGGTTAGTCATG
>JAAAQI020033343.1:5611-36257 GCA_011800005.2 Stichodactyla mertensii | reverse complement strand
GCTAGTACACTGCTTGCTTGCTAGTACACTGCTTGCTTGCTAGTACACTGCTTGCCTGCTAGTACACTGCTTGCAGAAGGTCCGTTTTCGTTCTTACCGCTGTAGTTAGGTTAACTGGCTGTTGTTGTTGTTGTTGTTCAGTAAAAACAAAGGGGGTAATTACTGCGAAAATCGTTGCATCGTAACCCAAATTATTGTTTTTCTCATTCGTTAATCATCTTTGGGGACAGGAGTCATGCGAATCCGTGAAAATCATTGGTTGATTTAAATAACCTCCGCCCCAATAATGATTTACGGCTCCGAAAAGCACAGAACTCCTACCGAATTCACGATAATACGGGTCGCGTTGCAACGAGTTCGCAGTACGAAATAAAGACAAAGCAAAAAGAGAAAGGAGGAATTAAAAGGGACCTCTTCTAGCAGGGTAGCTAAGTTGAGCTGTTTCATGAATCAATATAATTATCAGTTGTAATAAAACATGTATCATTAGTCTAATAATGTGTATTATAAGTGTATTAAAGTGTATATTTTTATATATTTTTTTTCGTAATCTACCTTCGGGTGAATTGCATTTAAGCACGCACGATTTCTAATGTCTCTTATGAGCAAACCCCAAGGACAAAAGGTCGAAATAACACTCAGCAGAGGTAATTAAGAACTAAAAGTTGTCCTTTTCGAATCTTTACCTTTTAAAAATGCTTTCGTCACAGCTCTCTCAAGAACACTCGTCTTTCAATTTCTTTCAACCATACGAAATGAAATGCCATCAAGATTTTATGAAAGGCGCTTTTTCTTTCACACTCAGTATCAAAATCACCGGATCGATAAGAAAGAGGTCAGACATTCATTCATTCTATATTGTTTGTGCCTTCCGTACAATTACCGACATCAACGTAAATAGAAAAAATTCCAAAAGTAATTGAGATTGTATTTTGCTGATGAACTCAATGCGCTATTTTGTATTTTCCCCGCAAAGCCTCGAATCAAACTTAAAAGGCTTAAGGGCACGTAGGATTAAAAATAGAAAATGAGATTGTAAAAAGTTCCCTGATTCGGAATTAACCCCAAAATTCCAACTTAGTGCCGTCTGCGATTGAACGCATAATTCCATTTTAATAAAGAGCACTTTCAATTGGCGTTTAGCCAAAAAGCGGAGGAAAAAACGATCTCTGCCTCGAAAGACTGTAATTCGTTCTTGATTTCATAAACGACGCTTCCTGAAAGTGAAACCCATGATGCTCAACTTAAGCACATCAGTCAGTTCAAGTCAAACTAATACTAAAAAAAGTAAGAGGTATTCCAGTCTGGTAATCTGGCTTGTTTACGTAAACCACTGACATTATTATTCTCCTGAAGGGTTTAGCTAGCTATCGGCAAAGATCATAGAACCGCGGGATTTCGTCCGGCTAAATTCCAAACACGCATTTTCATAGTCAGCATGATCTGTTTTCTTACGACGCTAATGTACAATTTGTTGAATAGAGCGCTTTGTTTTCAATTTTTTCGTTTTGTGCATTTTCAAAGTTCTGGCTGCCCCCTATACAGAAATGATTCATTCCACTGAAAAAACGTCCAATAATTGCACTGCTGTAGTTTTTGATTTAATTTAAACATACAGAAACAATTCGTGTTTTTCCTATACAAAGAGAAATTGTTATTTCATTTTTGCTAATTAGGTACCTTTCGGCGGCAATGTGTAAAAGTGTGTATCGTGTACATGGTTTTTCAAGTAGTAGTTAACGCAAGGGAAATATAAAATATCCTAGTATAAATCGATAAAAAAGACCATATAAGACGGCAGCTTATCAGACTATTTGTCTTTGCAATGCCATTTTTCCGAGCAAAATATCAGTAAGAACTTAGATATTACTATAGACATTGAGAATAGTTTATGAATGTGAAGTCGGTTTTTAGTGAATAAAAAGCATCTCCGTTGTTCTCCGTACTGACGCACAAGTTTGCGACAGCTAAATTCATCTGATGAAAGTAAAGCGCATTGATTATCATATAAATTTTAAATACCCTTGAGAGATAAGAGCTGTCTTTTACTGAAGTAAGTCAAGCACAAGCCAGTATGATTTGAATGATTTCGGTAGTCTTTTTCGAGAATGAGTTCGACGGAAACGTACGTAGGTGTGCTTCCGTTTTCGTCTCCTCGCTGAGACTTTCAGACGAGTTCGATTGAAATTTCTTCTTAAGTTCAAGGTGATTTTAACCAGATAGTAATAAACCTAGACCAGATATCTGTAATTTACGTACAAACTATTAAAATGACGGAACTCAAGTTGTTTTTTTGGTAATAACAATAACTATAATCAAAGGCTGACGAAAAAGGAAAAGTTTTAGATAATACAAGACCAAAAAAGGACATTTTAACATCTTCAAGATTTTTGCAAAAATTATATATTACATATGTACCTTGTGCTCTTTGAAGTTTTTATTTTTCAGATATCTTTTCCTAAGGAAAGAGGCGTGAATCACCGAAACAAGTATATACAAATATATATATTTATCACAGCCTTGAGATTAGGACCACACCCACTGACCAATCAGTGCTGTGAATAATTTCAGCGGGTACACAAAGGTATCATTAGATTTACCGTGGTTAATGGACAATTAATGAACCCCCATTCACTGCAATCTCACTGAGGTTGGACAAACAATCCGCTCGTTCTTCGCGCTCTATATTTGGCCAATTAACCATGATATAGTTTATACTTCAAGTTAAATCGGTCTTGGCACTTGATAAACATTGCAACGCGCGCTCAACGCGTGAAACATTGGCGCTGCGCCAGGATTACGACAGAACCTACCTGCTAACAAGCAGGTTTGAGCACCAATCGCTATCGATGTCCTAACCCAAGGACGCTGCTTCCACTTCTCACAAACAAGCACCGACAATTTACTCCAAAATAATAGGTTCGAACCAGTGAATCCTGTGTTTAAGAATTGATAAGATTTCGGTAATAATAGAAGTTAATTTGGTTTTCAGAGCGATACCATCCTGGATACCCAAGGAAGCAAAAAGGTCAGTGTAAGGAAACGTAGCTTCAAAATTCAGTTAACTGGAATCAATATGCCTGTATCGACACATCCTCTGCAAGCAGCCAGTCTCATGGGCCACAAGACTTTCATTGAAGGCGTGGAATTCAGCAGCAATGGAAAATATATTATATCAAGCTCCTCAGGTAAAGAAATGACAAAAAAATGGTTTACATATCGACTAAAAGAAATGACATGCTTTTACTATGTTTAAGAACGACTCATTTAGACAACGCATTTTTTTTTTTTTCGTTTGTTTTTCTTTTTCCTTTTTTTTTTTTTTTTTTTTTTTCCACGGATTTTCAATTCAGCGCACTGGAAATTTTACTACGGTTAGCGACATTTTCCATATTGCGATTAATGAAAAAGGTGCGACTATTTGACCTAAATTATTTCTGGTCTAGAGAGAGGTCTCATAAATCGAATTTTTCTAGAAATGCGTGCGTTTTTCGTGATATAAACGTTAAGCATCGGTAACGCGAGACAAGCGTTGTTCTGATAGCGAGGCTCCGTACAGGTGCCGCAAATCCAAGATGGCGGACGAAGCTGGTTTGAATAGTGCACTTGGCGTCGCAGCTATATCAGTGTTTTTAGGAGCCTTAGGTTTAGCCGCTTTTGTATTTTTTAGCTTAAGGAATAGATCTACTCTTACTAAGGATCAATCGAAATCCAGAGAAACTAAAGATAGCGTAGAAAAGGCCCAAAATGGAAAGAAGCCACAGACGAAAGGCTCAGGCAAGAAAAAATCTAACGCCCCAGTGAAAACTCATAAATATCAATTCGCTATCCTCAAGGGACACACTGACCAAGTGCTTGACCTGGACTTCAGTAAAAATGAAAAATATCTGGCTTCATGTTCACAAGGTTATGTTCACGATTTTGTTGCTTTGCATTCAATGTTTTGTGTTTGTTTGACACGTGTGCATTTGGGCTCAAGTTTCTGAACAGATTATTTTATATAAAGGAGTTTATTTTTCAAATCAAACCGCTTTAAGATTAAATGAGAGTTCCACCACAAAAATATACCGTAATTCTACTACATCTTAAGCTTATAGGATATTTTGCTACATATTAAGCTTATAAGTTTATAAGACAACTTAACTTAATATCAGCTGAAATTTTGAATAATCTCGCTGCTTTGATGAGTCGTGTTAGACACCTTCAATAACAAATCTTTATCCCGTGACTGAAACAATGTAAGGAATTGTAAGACAAAAGACAACCTCTAAGAAAGCTACACCAGTACATATAACCTTCACTCTTAAAGCTGATTTCTTAATTTATGACATCTATGTCTTATTTCAAGAGAAAGATTCCCAATATTTAGCTCATCTTTCTTATTTTGAAAGGTTAATTTCTCAAAATGAGCACTTGTTCTTGTCTCAGGATGTCATTTTAAGAATTTTTTACTTATTTTAAGAAATCAGCTTTTAGAGTGCTTAAATTTATTGTATAAGGTCATGATTAAGGATTTAATTTGTTGGAATGGTATTGTGAAATGTGGGATGAACTTTTAATGAAGTCCTGGGAAATAAAGTGGACATTGTGTGCATTTATTTTTCATTAGAGACAAATTGCAATTTTTATGGTTTTGTTTGACTTAAAATTAATGAAGATGGGCAAATCTGAACTTTTTAATCAAAATATATTTATTAAATTCCTTGTGTAGCCCTGCTCTACATGTATTTTCCCAATACTCTGTTCATGTACAAATATTGATTCCCAATACGTTTTGTTTTCCCTAGCCTAGATTTAAGAATTTTATATTTTATATATAAATATACATTGTGTGTAGAAATCATATAAATTGCTGCAGAGCTTTCATTAAGATTGAATGTTAGGGATCCAGACATCACTTGATAGTGTTCATTAAGAACTGGCTGACAGCAGTTCTCCATCACATGTAATCAACAGTTCTCTCAAACACTTAAAAATCAATTTTTGATGGCCACCAGTCAAGTGTACACAAAGGAATAGATCTGGCAAATCTAGCAAAACTTAATTTTACTGTGCATGTGCCCGGGCTAGACATAACCATAATAATGAGAAATCTCTAAGATTAACTGTAGCATGACACACATGGTATAACAGTTACTGGTGTCTTGTAACCTTAAACAAAATATGATTATTTTACATTCTGTACTTTGTTGTACTGTACTACACATAGCATATGATTTTAAGTTACTTCCCAAAAGGTATAATGCATGTCATCTTGTCATTATTCTGTGCAAGCATTAGTATTAAATCTGTCGGTGTTCTTAATGTGGACCAAGACCAGCTAAATTGAGCTTCATATTAAGAGTTCTTAATGAAATTTGAGTTGAAAGTTGTTGTGTCTTTGAGAAAAGATAATTAGTAACTTGGCAGTCGTTCTCCCAAATTTATGATCAAAAAGTACCTCAATTCATAAATTTAAACTCATAATTTCAACAGAGAATATGTTTTCCCAATTAATGACTCAGATATAGGAAAGGCTATTTACAATTTACTCTTAATCCTTTGTATTTGAAATCATAATACTAGAGTGTGAGAATAAAAATAGTTTTTACCACAATAATGTAGATCTCAGTAAACTCGAGTGAGTGATTTCATGTAAGCAATGCTGCCTCAAGCCACCAGGAAATCCCCCTCAGACAGGCAACAATTAAAAGAGTGTTAATTGAATATTTGGGAAAGACCTTGTCATATCCAGCTAACAAGAGACCTAAAGTAGCACCTGGAGGGTCTTTCAGCAAGATTTAAAGATAAAAAACTCATGGCTTTTATGTTTTTCAAGGTCATGAGTTTTTTAATCAAACTCTTTCCATGCAATCATGTTTCCACAGAAAAGACAAGAAATTATGTCCAAATATCACATCAGGAGTTGATTCAGAAAGTGTTTTTTATGTAGAATTTTTGTTTTTAAATAAAAATATATAGAAATTCAATATTGGCAAATTCAATTATTGATAATAATACTGAGCTTGTGTTTTTACTTGAAACCATCCTGTTGTGGTTTAAGTTTGTTAAAGAATAAGAATCACTAATTAAAGATTGCTAACAACATGAATTTCATGATTTATTGATTCTTTCTTTTGTAAGATGTTTTATTTTGTGAATGAATAGATTACTATCTTTGGTATATTTTTCTTGCTAGTACTTTCTAAAGTCTTTAGACTACCAAAGTATAATGTGTGTTTTTGGGTATTATTTACAGTACCTTTCAAAAAGATTTTCGACTAGCTGACTGAATTTTTATAATGGAATTCTTTGTCAGTAACAGTATTGTATAATCAACAAAAATTTATTTTCTATCTAAATAATTTTTATTATTGCATTATATGTAAGGCATCATAGCTGTTGTTTTAATAGTTCTCTATTTTTTTCCGGTCTTCTATTTTCTTGTTTCTTGATCCTACTCTTAGGTAAATATAACATTTTCTTACTTTCATTTTTCTCTCATTTCTTCACATCTTTCCTAGTCTTTTAAGGTTTTTTTTAAGGTTTTTAAAAACCTTTTGTTTTTCCAGTCCTGTATCATTCCACAATCTTTGCATTTTTGGGACCACTACAGTTTCCTTTTAATGTATTTTTATTGGAAAATTTTCTTGAATCTTGCCTTGAAATTACTTCTGATTTTGCAGAGTTGTTAAACAGGATGTAAAGGAATTTTATTATAAGACTAATTAACTCTATTTAGTGGTGCATAATTTAATTTGATGAAAATTGTAGAACTGAAATAAAATTCCAGCTATGTCATTAGTCAAGGAGCAGTTGCTCTAAGTAGACCTTTCCTGAATTCGCTTGGATGATCATGAAACAATGGTTTCAAGTCGAGGTTGGCCTTGATAAACAAAAGAATAAAGTCCAGTCTCGACTTGGAACCATAATGTTTTGTGATCAAGCAAATTTGAGAAAGGTCTATACATGTAGCAGACACTTTTTTCTATGATTTAATGTCATTTAGCCATATTTCTTAGTGCCCATTTGTTGTTGAAAATGTAACATCATTATCAGGCTAAGAAATTCTTCAATTTAAGGAGCCCTAGTGACAGGTTTCTCCTGTTTTAAGAAAATCATTTTAAATGCAATTTGGCTTCTAAGTCTTTCAAGCCTCATATATCACTTTAAGTCAAAATACAAATTGATGATGCCCTGAAAGTTGGAAGCCATGGAAAAAATGATGGCTATGCCCTGCATTAATAAATATTATTCTGGGAGCTTCTTTTGACAAAGTGGCACCAGCATTACACTAGAGTTCAAGTGCTGCTAACTGTTGTTTTTGAAGTCTCACTTTTTTATTAAAGGTTTTGTGTTATTTTTATAGATAGAACTGTAAGACTATGGAGTGTTAAGGATTTCAAAGAAAAAGAACACAAGTAAGTAACCAATAATTCATAAGATAATCATCTTTTAATGCATGAGCATGTTGGAGGAATATCTCAATAATAGATATCAATATAAAAATGATCACCTGCGGGCGTATATAATTTTCTATGGTAAGTCAGGACTATAACCTTGTTAAGAGACCCATCGCTGTGCTATCTAAGAGTGGTATATAGTTTAATGTGTGGTTACTTTAAACAATCATATAGCTGCATTGGATTGTCGAGGAATCAGTTGTTTCACTTCCCAGGCACTTGATTACATGTACAATCAACTAAGATTAAATTGATCCTGTATATTTCATTCTGATCAACAATTCCACTGTAGTTGTAATCTCGAACATGTATCAGCAGTTGTACATGACTGTATTACATTCCTCCCAATTTGCTGTCAGTTCATTAAATACAAGTCACAGCTACATTGATCCTATAAGCTACATTTCTGGCTATACTGTAAGTTCTCTTTTGACCAGCCTATTGTGGTTGCCACATCATCAGCAATAGACAGTGTGTTGTTAAAACTTAAATGAGGTTGGATCACCCCATTAATAAGTTTAACAGCTCATTTTGAACTGTACTTGTCAAAAAAATTGTGGTCAGTAACCACACTATGGCCTGCAGCAATATCTGTATAAACTCTTGCTAATTATTATGAATCATTTACTTCCTAAATAATTTTGCTGTTGTTTTAGATATATAAGAGCCAATGTGGACTTTGATCATGCAACTAAAGTGAACTTCAGCCCAGACTCAAGGTAAAAAATAATCAGTGTACAAAATATAAAACTAGGATTGGAAAATAGTTTTTTTTCCTTTGAGTAGGGGAATACCAAATACAGGAAAATGAAAATTTCAAATGAGAATTTCAATTTTTTTGAACATGAAATATTAAAGGCTTTAATTTGATGAATGTTCAAAAAAATTGAAATTTAATATCAATTAATTTAGTTGACCTGGCTTAATGGGACTGAAAAACACACTCCAAGTGTGATATCCAACCAGGAATCCCATCCATCCATCCTCCCATCCAACTACTCCTTAGTCTTAAACCATCCATCCCACCAAACTCACTTATTTATCTATCCATCCATTCATTTGTTCATTATTTGGGAGTTTCTAACACCTTTTTTATTTTTAGTGCATTTAGCCTGCACAGGCTTTTGCATGCTAGCATGCTGCTTGTACTGTCTGTATTTTTCACTTATGCACGATAGGGATCATACCAATTTTATTTTGTCATTTTAATTTATTTGACTCCAGGTTATGGTTGTGTCTAAAGGTGCAATATGTTAATGTGCATTTCACATAACTTTTAACCAGTGGGTTCTGAAGTTCATTTCAAAGTTTCAAAGTTCAAGTCTACTTCAGAAGTTCATAACATACTTTGTCGGGAAGCTTCAAAGTTACTTCTTACAGATTGAAGTAAAATTGGTTATTCATTAAAATCAACTTCAAGATGTACACTGACTGAGCAGATAGTGCTTTGCCTAAGGATGGCTTCAAGGAGAAAAACAAGCACGGTTTGCAAAAAGACTGAATATCTAACAAATTACCAAATTTACGTGGGAAGCAGGTTCAAAGTTCACCAACGAAGTTCATTGTGAACTTTCTATGTATGACTTGAACTTCAGAACTTCCAAAGGAACTTTGGAACTCAAAAGTTATGTGAAACACACTTATTTAATAATAATCATAATAGTCATAATATAATATTATAATAACTTTTATATAGCACTTTGAATCTTTATGTTCAAGGCACTAGTAGTATTTCAAATCTGTTTTACTTTATGTCAATGAAGATTTACCTTGTATTTTATAAAAGTTCTAGAAACATATATAAAAGATGAAACACACTTTAAACATTTTGAATAACAGTTCATCAAATGTTTGTCTTCTCACAAACTTTTATTAAAGGGGCTTTTTCCAAAATCCATCATTGTTAATTTGTTTTGATGTGCCAGCATGAAAATGCACTTCATGCTGATTGCTTTAATGTTTTCTGTGCGTATTTCAGCTTAAATCAATCTATGTCACTCTTTTTATAGCCTAAATAAAATTTATTTATATTTATATATATGTATATAACATGTTTGTCAAAGCCACTTAGACATACTCGTATTCAATGACAGATGTTCATGGTTGTTGGTATTCTATTTATATCATATTTTTTCCCTTTTTGGTTCTTATTGTAATATGTTTTTAGATTGTTTCTTTAGATAAGATGCAATGAAAATATTGGTTATTCAATGTTTCTTATTCATAAATATAAAATTAGCCCAGAAATGTAAAACTGGAAATTCCATTTAGCAAATAGAATATAAATAAGAAAAAAATAAAAAAATGAAAAAATTGGGAATGGTAGCCAACCCCCTTCTGGGAAACACTTCTGAATGTAGGGCATGTTGAGAGGTAGCAAATGCTACTCACATTGATAGAGGGAGATTTATCTCTTTCTATTATTAATAAACTACACGGTCCACTACATGACAGTGTATCCTCAACTTGTTTTGTACATACAAGTTGATTCTGCTAACTGAAACTTTTGTGTGTTTTTACTTTAATCAAAAGCAAAATCTTACTGATATTATTTGTATTTTTATCATATTTTTATACATACTTTGTGATTGAAAAGCACAAATTCAAATTATGTTTGCACTCATTGGCACTATTGTTTCAGCATTGCTTTTTATTTTTTCTTACTTTATTTTTTTGTTCTGTGAGTTCCACACTAATGTAAATTATTCCTAACACCAGGTTACTTTTTGTCCATCTTCAAGTTTGCTTGCTTGCTGCATGTTAAAATTTGAAACTACATTTTCTTTTTTAAAAAATATTAATCCAGGTGCATTTTTCATACTTGACTTTCATCTGGTCATCTTCATCGTCATCCGTCTCTTTCATCCAAATAAAAAAAATTGAAATCAATTATAATAGTTTCTTGTTGTGCCTACAGTGAAGATCTAAGACAACCCCAACAACCTCTCCGATTCAGGTTTGTTGATAAAAATTATAAAATTCTAAAATCACTAATAACTTAATTCTTATAAAGCTGTCAGTCTGTGTATTTTTTTTCAGCAAGAACTTGAACAACAAATTTTAACCGAAATCATTAAATATCAATTTATATTAAATGATTATAAGGCAAGCTGTTTCCATTGCCTACATAGACCTAGGGTCTTTACCCTGCCCTATCGAAATTATTAAACAAATAAAAATATAATTGAAATGAATTAGGCTGTTATTATTCTTAAATATGTGATCATTACTGAATTTTTGAGACTTTGATAATTGATAATTGATAATTTTTTTTTGAAAAATCCTCCATGAGATAACAAGGTATTATGACAAAAACTTTAATGATAAGAACTAAAATAAGATATAAAGATAATTACTTGAATAAAGGTAAAGTTTTGAAAAGTTTATTTTTCCTTTTATTTTATTTTATTTAAGCTACTGGTATTTGATCTTTTTTAATTATTCTTTAGCTAATGCAGGAGAAACAATGAAGTTTTTGTTAATTAAGTTTTTGTAATTGTTCTTGATGTTCACGAGGGGTTTGAATTCTTTCAAACCAGAATCTTAATCCAAATATATACCCTGTGTGGAGAGGAGGGTTCAGGTGGAGGAGGTCATAACCTCCCCTTAGAATATTTGTTTTCTTGATAAGTTTGTATGAATCAGAAGTTGCAAGAGGTATTGGTAACATACTTACAGGTGCAGTAGTGAGGCTGCATCATTTGGGATCCTCAAGCTGTCTTGTGTCTTCTCTTTAGGGCATTCATTACTGCCTTGGCTAATGGCAACACGATACGAGTGTTCAAAACCAGCAAGAAGAAGGATGGCACAGGAACTGCAGTGACTGGGGAGTTTGATTTCCCAGTTAAACACAAAACAGAGATTATAAACATTGCTATTGCATCTAATGGAAAATACATCATGTCTTGCTCTAAGGACACTACTATTATTATATGGAATCTTAAAGGTTAGTTATACCTCCTTTAATACCACTTACTGTACCATACATAACCTGCAGAGAGCATACTATTCAAAACTAGAGACACTTTCATATTTTCTATGACACACAGCATGGTCACAGTACAAAAATGACATCTATCAATACAGACATATAGTGTGCAGGAGAGCACACTTGCCTCTCACTTCTGGGGTATTGAGTTAAATTCCTGGACTTTGCATCTCATATGGTTAAAGTTTCTTGTCAGTTCTTTACATGTACTTTACTTTTGATGGTTTTTCCCCAGGTTCTCTGGTTTTTCTCCCTCAGTCTGCAAAACCCAACACTTAAAATTCCAGTTCAATCTGTGAGTTAGCCATGCCCTGACTTAGATCAGCCCAGACGCAGTTTCAGGGTTTCATAAAATGATGTAACTTCTGTTTAACCAATCACAGCTTGCATGGAGACTACTTGTCATCCAGTTAGAATGCACGAAACTTCCTTGGTTCATAAACATGTTTATTTTGTGCCAACAGGTGAAGTGCTAGCTATTTTAGACACATTGCAAGTGAACAACTCCTACTGTAGTTTATCTCCTTGTGGACGATTTGTTGCCTCAGCTGGTAAGTATCAGCTTCTGTGGATGAATTTTAAAAAGGCAAAATCTCAGAAATAGAACATTATAGTAGTTAACATGTACCAGCAAGATGACAGGATTTCTGAAGTTAATATTACTCTCTACTTAAAATGTTAATGGCAGTAAGAGGCAGTATATATTATGTTTAGGCAAATCTTGTGATTTTTTCATGTCCAAAAAAAATTTTAATATTCTAGTAATAATATCTTTGATGTAAAATTACCTTTCTAGGTTTCACTCCAGATGTAAAACTTTGGGAAGTTGAGTTTGACAAGGGTGATAATTTTAGGAAGGTACAGTATGAAGAAATCATGTTCCACTTTACTAGAGTGGTTCAATAAACCTGTGAAATAGTTATTAGTCTAATAGACCTTTTCAGCTTGGGCGTAATGTTTTCCCATTTCACACCACGTGTCATACTCTTGGGAATAAGATTCTTTGTTTCAGGTACATCCATATTAATGTATCTTCTCAAGCGTTACCATTGAACAAAGAAATAAAACCCAGGGGAATGACACGTGGTCTGAAATGGGAAAACAAATAAGCCCAAGCCGAAAAGGTCTATAGAGGTTAGTAGACACTAATTCTATTGTTTTCTTTTGTTGGGATTTGAGTATTAGATTTTCTTTCATGGGTTTGTTGCAATCATTCTAATCAAAGAGAGAAACACTAAGTTGACCTGGTTGGATTGGGTGTAATGTCAATCCATTTCAGTCGTATCATGTGATATTCCCTTGAGTAGTATTTCCTTACTTCCCCAAAGATGCTGCACGGTAAAATAGCTGTTGTTAAATTTGAACCCAAGATATTCTTTTGTTTTAAAAATCATCCAAGTGAGGCTCAAGTTCAATACAATGCTTATTGTGTCATTTGCATCTTGACCACTGGCCAGCATCCATGATATCTGTCATTCCCAATCCAGAACAAAGCCAACCAATCAGAATTCCGCCTCTCCCCTGCTTGATCTCGATTGGTTTGTGCATATACACCTAATCCAAAAATCGTTGTCCGAACCGCTAGCAAGAAGCTGACGACCGCAAAGACACTGGGACTTGTTATTTTTTCAATTAATTTATTCATGTGTGATTTGAAAAATTTATTCAAACGAGCGCTACCTTTGCCATTTGAAAACGTACGTTGTGAAAGTACAGATGAATAAATTAATTGAAAGAATAACAATTCCCAGTGTCCTTTGCGGTCTTCAGATTCTTGCTTTCGGTCCGGACAATGTTTTTTGGATTAGGTGTATTTAATAATTAGACCTTGAGGGCGAGTGGACTACGAGTCAATAGCCCATGAGGCTGTAGACCTAATGGGCTATTTGAATCGTAGTCCATGAGGCCGAGAGGTCAAATTGTTTTAGTAAAAACCTACTTATCGGTCAAATAAATGGATGTAAACAATTTTAAATTGAGTTGAAATCATTTACTTTTCTCAAAAACCGGCAGTTTTCGCTACTAGTAGGCTATCATGAATAGACCTCTAGTAGAGTAGCCAATCAGAATGCAGGATTGGTGATAGACCGTCAGAACTAAATCCAAATACCACGTCCACTCACAGCTCTTTTTATGCCACAGGTATGCCGAGCGATGGAATTGAAGGGACATACCGCTGGCATATATCATTTTACTTTTTCATCTGACTCTACCAGGTAATATTAAATTAGAAGCTTACGAGGTACGGCATGTACACGGTACATAAATGAGGACATCACGTGTACCAACGTTTGGGTAGGGCAGTCAGAATTCTGTGACACGGGACCATCACAGTCAAGGCACGGCACGACACGTCCGTGTCATGATTTTAAGTCGTGCAATATCTTTATTTTTGTTGACAATGAATTTATAACCAGCTTACATTGTATGGTGTTGCTTGTTTAAAGGATGGCCACTGTGTCGAAAGATGGAACCTGGAGAGTTTGGGACATTGATGGTAAGTGAGAAACATTAAGTTCGTCCGTCCATCCATCCATCCCTCCCTCCCTCCATTCATCCGTTTATTCATTCATTCATGCATTTATTCTAATGTGATAACCATGCAACATAAAAGATTTTGCCTCATCTTTCCTTTTTTGAGCCAACAGATCTCTAGCTGTCATGTTAAATAAAAACGAGCAATTGCAAAATTATAATCAACTCAGAAATTCTCCCCTTTTTCAATTTTTTTGCAGTGGAGTACAGTAAAAAAGAGGACCCACATTTGTTATTGACTGGAATCTACGATGCTTCCTGTAACGTCTATCAAAACATGCTCATCGCGATGTCCCCGGATGCTTACGTCACAGTCATCTCAATGGGACGATCGTTAGCCTTGTTTAACACGGAAAATGGAAACTTGGAAGAATTCTTGGAAGATGTTCATGGAGGTGGGTCGGCAGTGATCATTAGCGTTTACCGGCATTTCTCGATCTTAGTTTCTATTTTAAATATTAAGACTTCTATCGCTTGGACGGAATTCTTTTTATCGCGTTCCAGGCCTCATGTCTTTCCCTTGGTTAGATTCCTTTCTCCTTTTGCCTTTCTTTTTTTTTCTTTCTTTCTTTCTTTCTTCGTTTTTTTTTTTTTTTTTGCCTTCGTTACGCTTGGGATATACATTGACCATAACCCGAACAAGGAAACGTCTTTTCCGAAGCTTTGAAATGGGGTAATCATTACTATCGGAGTAAAAGGAGCATTTTTCCCTGTTATTTTTAAGGTTTAAAAAAAATATCTGCAAAGCACAGAAAACGGAACTTAATCGAACTTTAAGTTGTGACGTATTTCCGGTTCCAATTACTCAAAACTTTTATCCACAACTCCTATCCACCTGCAACGAACAGTACGGCTCTGTAAAATAACCAAGTTAAATAACCTTAACACAACTACTTTTTATTTTGGAACCGGATTTGGTAATCCACAAAGTGGCGTCACGTTTCAACTTCCTGATTGGTTTTCTGTCAAGTTATATTTTTTCAACTTTGCTTTTGCATCTCTGGGACCAAGAAGGGTTCCAACTTTTGTAGTAAAAGTATTATAATAATGATTAAAATAAGTTGTCATTTCTGTTTATGTCGCAGATAACATAACAGCAATTGCCTGGCACCCCAGCTCTCGTTACCTGGCCACCGCGGGCGGAAATGACCGTCAGATCCGAGTCTGGCATAATGCAGTGGGAATCAAAGTTGAGATTGATGATCTTGAAGGACGACTTATAAGAGCCAAGAGTGACACCATAAGGGTAAGATGTAACTACATTTTGTACGTAACATGGTGTAGCCAATTTTAAAGCCAGGGCCCAGGACGCTATATGTAATACGTACTGTGATTAGCTAAACTGATTGCCTTACTAGTGAGTTTATAACGTGCGCTCTGATTGGATTAAATTACAAATATATAATATAGTTCGTTAAAACCATTTTATCTATTGTGCAGGGACGGCTGGAGCAGCAAATTCTAGAAGCAAGGTAAGAAATAAATGTATTTAAAAGTTATTCCTCTGTCAAAATATTCATCATGTTGACAGCTATTTTCTTTTCTTTGTCGTGCAGAGCATCACTCGACAAATTGAATGTTTGAGAAGTAAACACTATACGAAAATCTAAAATATGGAGACGAAGAAGGAAGACGAAGAATACGAACAACAAGACTAAGCTGTTCAAAGTGGCTTCAGAACAGTTAATTTCAAAAAGGCGCATAGATTTATACAAGAATTCAAATAAGAAAAACATGAGATATAGTTGCAATCAGTTATGGCAAATAATTTCCGCCTTTATTTTCCAAGACCTTTAGAGATTATTATCCTAGAGCATCGTTCTCGAGCATTTTTAGAACAATTTTTGAGGCTGTGTTCGTTGCCGCGGTGAGAGGCTGACTACAACAGCAACTGCGCCTTTGAAAACGAAACGAAACTAAGAAAAACAATGGACATAGTAACGTCTTATTTACGCATTGCATTTGCCAACCAGCGTAAGTTATGAAGCAGTTTTCGTATAACTGTGAAAAAACTACGGACGCGGCCTGTCGTGACTGTGATGGCGTCACTTCAAGGCATTTTCATTGGATAAAAATTGATCTCGCGCGCTGTGACTGGTTCAACGGTGTCGTCAATTCCGTACCGTGACAGTACCGCGTGGCGTGACGTTTTACAGTCATACGAAAACTGCTCCAAGTCAAAGATACCGAGAGACTGCTGATTGTCTTCAGATTAAGGTTCGGTATATATTCTATCTTTAAGATTTCGTTGCAGGTCCAAGATAATTTGTTTCAATGTTATCTTTCATTTTCATTCTTTCGCAAATTTCGTACTCATTTATGGCTAATTATTCTCATGGATTTTCCTCAAAAAATATTTTTCAAATCAGTCACTAATCCAGTTTTTTGTTCTCTTTTTTCTTTTACACGAAGTTCACTTATATTGGTCGACTCGTTCGCCTGTAAGTTCGATTCTTGCTACCAGATCCTTTTGAACTTGCGCATGCGCAATAAAATGTTCAGGTGACCGCTGTCCTAACCGCGGGTCCATGCCTCACTAAGTAGCAAAAAACATCCCAAAATTAATTAAAATAATATTTTAATTACGAGTATATTATGCATGCTTCCGATGGCAAAAAATATGTCTATCTTAAGTCTCTACCAATTTTATTCTCAGTTAATTTTAAAAGAATTTCTTCGATGCAATAGCCGAGGAATTCTCAATTATTTAAAACAATAGAATTCTGAAAATTCAATAAAAAGAAACCTTCAAGTATACATATTACCATGTTTTATAATTGCAGTTACTGACATATGACAGGCGACTCCAATTTTAGCGCACGGTATACTCGGTTAAATTGATTTATGTACCTATCAATATTAAGCTGGCGGGGAAGGGCCTATGGCGGGGATTTGATTCAGTTTACGAAATTTTCAGTCAAATTCCACCGCACCTAGGTTTAAAACTATTGTTCAAATATAGGGAAAATTTGCCTATTTCTTTGCATGCACACTTTCCCTAATTCGGACAAGTGTAAATCCCAGCCCGCAGGACAGTACATCAAGTCAAATCCCCACCAAAGGCCCGGCGTTGTCCTTCCCCCCTTAGCGGTTACATATATGTATTCCACCTTTGCGGAATGCGGAAATTCTGTTATTTATTTACTATTGTTTTCTTTTGGTGCTTGAGCCCCGAACATAAATGGTGCACCCCTTCAAAAAAATCCTGAATCCTCCCCTGCTTCTGGTCCCAACAGTGATTAGCTGGGGCAGGTCAAACATGCTGGCTGGTCATAAAAATCGAATAAAAATTGGCAGAAAAACTCATAATTTGCTTTCTTGGAAATATTAATATTGCGCATTTTCTTTCCATTGAACCATGTTTTGCGGAATGATTTTGGAGTCCGCACTCTGCGCACGCTTAGAAAGAATGACGTCATAATGATTAATTTATGCCGCGTACCGCTCACGCCCATGATCCACGTGTTTAACATTCCCACGTGCGTGCGGATCATACGAACTTCGATCTCAACTGCCATATTCCATCATGGCGCTGGGCGAACACAAACTGTCAGTAAAACAAGATAAGAAATTTCTCAATCTTGTTTACGATGCAGTTGATATGGAAAACGGGAAAGAGGTGTCAAGACAGAAAATCATCCAGCGAGTGCAGAAGGCTTGTCGGAGTCAAAAGAACGTTGAAAGAAATGCAAAGATGGCCATAATGAAAGCTGTGGACTCTGGGATGCTCGTACGAACATCAGGTTCGGGTTTGAACGGCTCCTTTCGACTATCAGGTGATTCGAACTGTCAACTTATTTCAATAGCAAAAAGAGTATTTGTGCATGAGGATTCCAAGCCATCGAACAATGTCGTGCAACGGCTGCGGATCGGGAAGAGCAGAATGTTTTCAAACGCCGGGGTAGCAGAAGAGTTTGAACTCAAGGCGATATTGAAGGCTCCAAGAAGTAACAAGGCTTCGGGATTTCACGTCAAATTCAGTTCAAGATCTCCTAAAATCTACTGGATTTCTCCCCGGCCGAATAAAAGACAAAGGCCTCGAAGATTCAACGAGTGAGCGGTTGGTATATCGACTGTGTTGGCAAATTTACACGTTAGTAGTGTACGTTTGATGTCAGCGTCTGAGAAAAGTGTTGTGGAAGTAATTAAAAATGCATAAAATACATCGAGATTTGTATACTAGCATATACTTTATGGGCATATAATTACTTCTTACCATTCTTCGACTTCAATCCAAGTATGGTGGACACCTTCAGTCGTGTTGTACAACTAGCCTAGCATAACAGTGCTCACGGTCAGAATGGTTGTAGACGTTTCATGATAGTGACGTATTTCCGGGTCCCAATTAAAGCAGCTAAGGGACCGTTCATTTTTTATCGAGGATTGTGGGGGTAGGGGGTGGGATTTGTTTGGTAGCTCATACAAGATATCTGACCCCATTCTGCCAATGCCCCACAGATTAAAGATGAACAGCCCCTAAAATAAAGCCAAAAGAGCAAAACACAGTTAATACTCCACCATCAACCAAAATAATTCTGTGCAAAAATTTCCTTGCAGGAATACATTTCATTTTGGATTTTCAAAAATCATTTTTCATATGAGTGATGTCACACTTAAAAAGCTCTACTGCCATTATTGTTTAGTTCACTATTCAATTCTGAGGTTAAAACCAATTTTTAATCAAAAAGAAATTCTTAGGCAAATGATCTATGCAGAAGTAGTAAAATGACTATTTTTATGGCTGTTAAGACATTTTTAAGTTTAAATTTAGACATGTTTCGAGGTAGCTCACCCCATCATCAGCATAACTGTCTCAAAAATCTATGCGTTTATATATACTGGAATACAGTAGTAACAATGTATTATTAATGAAGTGTGACTAGAAAATTCTTAGGCCCATTTCAAACGTTGAATCTCACATGTGACAAATCTAATGCAAATGAGCAAAACCTATTGTTTAAGTTCATTTGCATTAGATTCGGCACATGTGAAATTTGGCGTTTTGAAATGGGCCTTAGTTAAGTATAACCTAGCCTGCATGCAAACATTTCCTTACCTCTCCCCCTGCAGGTAGAAACTGGGAAAGGAAAGTCCCATTTCTTCCCATGGGGGGGGGGGTGTAAGAAAATGTCTGTATGCAGGCTGGAAATGTATCACCCCATAATTTAGATTGAAAAACTAATTGAATTATTTTGAAAAAGTCAAAATTATATTAAATTTTATTGTTGAGTTTTTAATTTTTAAGACAGCTAAAAAGTTTATATTTCATTATATCCATTTTTCAGACTTCCATGTTTAAAATAAATTTCCAAGAATAAAATAAAGTTTTTCAAACTTTGGTACTAACATGAGCATAATTTGTTTACTCGGTCGATAGCACGAAAGCTTGCAACAGATACGTCATACACTTCTTTCCTTGTCCCAACTAAAAGTGACAAGCAACAGGTTAAGACGGCAAAGGATAATGGTAAATTAAACTCATGAATAATTCATTCCACTAGCATAATAGTTACAATAGTTACAATAGCATATGTGCACTTTGTTTGCAGCTTTGGTATAGTCCTTTCCCAAGATATGGTTGAATGAGTCCTGTACTTGCCAAAGCTTTGATTTCATTAACGTAGCAGTTTCTTCCTTGTGTTAGTGTGTAAATTTTACATTGTTTAATCAACAACTCTTCTTTGTTTTATTGTTTAATCATCCCGAAGTCCATTATATCAGATTAGTACACAGCTCAGTACATGGTGGTACATACTCAAATTGAGGCTTTGGTGCAAGTACAGGACTCACTCAACCATATCTTGGGAAAGGCATACTATTGCATATTCCTTGTGCATGTAACCTCCTTAACTTGGTCATGACATTTTTTGAAATAAGTGTATAGAGAGAGAGTCCATGTATACAGTATGTTATGTAGTTTTTACTACCCCATCTTAAATACAAAAGGGGCAGGGGTTCCTTTCATACATTTTAGGGATTGAAATAGGTAGTTTGGTACAGCTCTAAATAAGCACCAATAGGTGGGCATACATCTGTGACGTTTTTTGTTTTGGTTAATTGTCATTTAAATTGCCAACTCCAAATCTATTGGATCATCCAACGAAGAAATGCGACAAAACCTGTTGCTAAAATGGTTGGTACATTAACATCGCAATGACAATGTTTATAAGCATTCCATTCACTGCCGCCTGATTAGCTGCAGTTGGTAGAGCATTGGTCTGTTGTGCAGGAGGTCGTGGGTTCAAGCCCCGGCTGGACCACCACTCAGGGTCTTAAAATAATTGAGAAGGTGCTGCCTTTGTAACTACATCTGCAAATGGTTAGACCTTCAGGTCTTCTCAGATAAGGACTTTAAACCGTAGGCCCTGTCTCCCATCCCTTCCTTAACCTGTAAATGGGGGACATTAAAGAACCTGTTGAGCTGTTCGTAAGAGTAGGGGATTCTCCCAATTCAACAGTCTGGTCTCGGAGGCACATACAAGTAACATTACTCATGATTGTAAACCGCGTGGCAGCAATATGCGCCATAATAATAGCAGTCCATAAAAGTCCTCCAAAAAAATTCATGTAAAACTGACACATATTGCTGTTAGTTCCTGTGTTCCCTCACGATGAGGGGAGACCATTATTATTCACCTAGAGAATAGACCTCTTTAACTTTGCAAATTGCCCATTTTGACAGAGCAGAAAAACCTTTTTATATCTGTCGTTATAAGGACATCTATCTGTTTTTAAGCTCAAAATTTTGTACACATGCTCTCTTGGGGCCAAAGAACAAAATATCAAATGTGACCTAAATTTAGTGATTGTGGTTTCAGATATAATGCCTTGTACTTTGGGAGAGGTGATATTTTGATCAGCAGAAAAACTGACATTTTCGTGAACATCTCCAAGTAGCTTTACTCTAATTCAACAAAATTTTGTCACAATTTTGTAGCAACAGTGAAACGAAAGCCATATAGTTTTGGCATATCACTTCTAGTTAAATTTTAAAAAATCATGAATGTAGCTTCTTTGTCATTTTTCTGCTCTGTCACCCATTTCAGACCATGTGACATTCCCTTAGGAATTGTTCTTAATTTATGATGAACGTGTAAAAATATTAACATAAGAAAGAATCAACTCCAAAGAGTGACATGTGGTAAACAAACGACGATAAGCTAAAGAGACAGCTAGTCCTTTTAGGGTCCCCGTCTGCCAGTAAATAAAATGACATTTTCATTCCCAATTTCAATTCGGACTTTACTGCCCTTATAATTTTTATTTACTCTAACTTCATTTTTGTACTTATTCACATAATGGCAACATACAGGGTCATGAGGAGTATAAATGAAACACTGTTTTGATTTAAAAAATTCATCCCTGTTCTTGAAATTTTGATTATTTTGATCCCGCTGATTCTGAGAAAATGTCATTGATCCCATTTGTTCTGACCCCAATCCCAGAAAAAAGTCTTTGATCTCTGATTTTGGTCTTATGATCTTGATCCCTGGCACTTGTGTGATCGCTGATCCAGGGTCCCCAGATCCCATATTCCTTGTCATGACCCTGAACATACAAAACCAGGACCAACCAGTATCTCTTGACTTATTCACTTTTTAACAAAATTAAGACAATTCTAATAATACTGAAAAGATGAAGAACTTTAGGCACAAATTCAAATCTCTGTTCAACAACAAATCAAACTGGGGTGAACTTGAAAACAAAAGTCACTACAATACATATCTACTACATCAATCTAATTGTCTTTTTGGGTTCATAAAAACCATTGCCTGGATACCTAATTCTTGCTCAATCTTAGGAAGGGTTCATATAATTTTTTCCAGAAAATGGGCCACAGTTGGTGTGTTTATTGTGTACGAGTAGGAGGGGGGCTAGTGAAAATTAGGGAAGTATTAAGGAAGCATTATAGCCCATTCCCCACTCCTGTTCCATTAATAATGCAGTCCTTCCCTGCAATAATTCCAGATTCAAGAATCCTTAAGATTATGGCTCTTGAAACCAGAACCCAAAAACTAGAATCCAGAATTCAGCAAGTTTTTAGATCCTGTATTGTTTTGCCAATGATATTGCTCCTTTAAAATATAGTGTTGCACGTATGTATTTTATAAATCAATAGGAGTAACATTGCATATTTCCATCGCTCCTGTACAGCAGTGTGTCATTCAGTCAGCAAGTACGAGACTCTATGGAAAATCTGGTTGGAGAATATCAGCAACAGCTGTCTGAGTTAGAGCAGATTTCATATGACTGAAAAGCTTGTGGCAGTGATGTCAGGTTGGTGCTGTAATCATGCCTTACTATGACTGTGATATTTTCTAGCATTTTGATGTACCTTGCCATGCTTTGACTGTGTTTGTGTTGCTAGCTTTTCATACGAAATCTGCTCTCTCAAGTTGCTGCAGATACCATAAACTGATGTTTGTCTTTTGTTTGAATTGTAATCAAGTTTTATAAAAAAGTAGATTAAATTGATCTATTGAGTTTGGCACAAGTTATACCAAAAAAGATTTCCTTGACACTTTACTTGGTATGACAGTTGTTCAACTGAATCATCAAGTGAAAGGCACTACAGGCTGTGTGAATTTGCATTAGGAACTGTGTGTGTGTGTGTGTGTGTGGGGAGGGGGTGTTCTTTTGAGCAGTGCTTCCACATGTCCCTATTGTGGGACAACCTTAAGAGTAAGCTGATATATTTACAACACTGTCAAGCCTCGCTTGAGCAGATTTCATAAGCCTTTGAAAATACATGGTAAGAAAGTTAAGACCTTTGTGGGTTAGACAAGCGAGATACATCTTGCTTTAGCTTGATTACAAGCAACACTATATAAAGCAAGACAATAGATGTTAGACCATTTTGCACAAAATTATTCACTATAGTAAGGGGGAAAAAGCTACTCTTTTTATCATCTTAATAGGAAGGAAGATTAGCATTGACTGCAGTCACTTCATGATGAATGGAGATTCATACTGCTATTCCAAACAATTAGTAAGAGATTTTATTGCTAAATTAATTATATCAAGGATTGACCAATTTTTCAGTTTCCATGACAATGAATTTCAAAATAAGTGGTTGTATGTTAATTCTGACTCCCTTCCAAACCATGAATTTTAATATTGGAGTATTTTTGCATGACAGACATGTACTGTAACTGTGATGCAATAATCTTGTCTTTTGATTGGCTCAATGGATGACAACAATTTGTGACAAGGCTGTGTACTGTGACATATTACAGTCACACAAAAACTAGTCTATCGACATTATTATGAAATCACTAGAATGATTAGAATAAAAACTATATAGAAACTAGAATATTAATTTTGCCTATACTCGTCTGTATTACCTATTATCATCATTGACATCATTTACCAAGGCTTTGGGGTCTTTGCTTAAGATTGCATGACATAATTCACAGACTTGGTGAGGTCTCTGTGTGACAGATGAATTAATTATCTTGGATCGACAGGATTCACAAAAGATCTTGCCACAGTGGTGACAGTGGACCTTGGAAAAATACAAACATAATGTTTAATGTGTTAATGAGTCTCTCTAGAGTGGTTTTTGTATGAGTGGGAAATGTACAGTACAGTACAGCAGATAAACAATATGACATGCCACAACACTACGAGGACTTCTCATTGCTTTTGTGTAAATAATCCAATTATAAGAGTTCTGAAACTCTGCAGCAGGCAAGATGGGAATACAGCTTTGAACTTTGCAGGTAGACCGGCCAAATGGTTGAACTAACTTTATGTAATTTTTCCAACAAACTTCCTAACCACCAGGTGAACTTTCTTTGAAATTAACTTTAAAAAGCCAGTGCTACTTGACTTACTTTATCTTTATTGTTTGTTAATGGTTTGTTACATTTATGACATTGATGGACATCATCTTTGTGTTCCCAGCGAACGTCATTTTCTGATTCTTGTATTTTAGCTATTTGCATCTAAAAACAATTAAAATGAAGGTGTTACTACAGGATATCAAGGTGCATCTGCATTTGAATGCTTTCATTTTAACAATGGTTTCAAGTTGAGGAAAGGTGTATTCAAGGTGTTACCTGTAATGATTGTGATAACTTGACAAAGTCTCTCTGGACTGTCTCACTTTCATTCAACTGAGAAGTCAGCGACTGAAATTGATTTTTCAATCTTTTGATTTCATCCTCGAGTTTTTTCTGTGAACAAAAATAAAAAATTCTTCATTATCATCTAAATCTAAATCTCATATTATTCAAACACAACATGTAGATAATGTGCTTTTGATAAATCAATAGCCTTTTGGTGCTAGTGAAGGTAGTTATGGATTGTGCTAGTGAAGATGTGGATTGCTTGTATTCAAAAAAATTCTGCCATGAATAGATATGATAGTGGCATTGAACATCATCTATCAGCACAATACTATAACTCCAACAACACTTAGCCTAGCAACAACAACAACAGCAGCAGCAGCAGAACAACAGCAACAGTAACAGCAATGAAGACAGCAACAACAGTGGTGACAACAGCAGTGACAGCAGCATCATGAGCAAAAAACAGCAGTAGCAACATCATCAACATAAGCAGCAGTTTACATTTCACATCATATTTACCACACCTAGTAACACAAGTCATCTAACCTTTTCTTCACTAGATTCTTCTAACTGTTCTCTTAGTGCAATGATAACTTGTTTAGACTTGGCTTCAATATTTCTCAGCATTTGATCAGATTGTTGTACTTTTATCTCCACCTTCAATAACAAAGTCACATTAGGAACATGAACCGACCTTTTCAGCTCTACGTACACCATTATTAATCCTTAGTAAAGGTAAAGTATGTCTTGTCTTACCTCTTGTTTCCCTTTTCTTTCCTTTTTAAGATCCTCAGTCAGTTTGCCTACAGACACAAAAAGTGAATTGAACAAGAATCTTCACCAATACCAGCTCACAAGTGGCCTACCACACCATGGTCCTGATCCATCATGCCATGGTCACATCCCAACACCCTGTGGACACAACCCATCACACCACGGTCATGATTCATCAATTTTGAAATTTTGCAATTTAGCAATTTTGAAATGAACCGTGGAGCACGTTCACAACTGACTTAGAGCACATACACGATATGGCAAGCATTTGATGTGATATTAAAATGGCTCCCCAATTTTTTGTGCGGTTCATTCAACCACAAAGTGTCTCTATAGTTACGATAAGAAACGTACGCCTGCGAATTTACCGTTCGTTTTCTATTCAAACAAAATCCGTTCTAAAGCGACAATATACCGTCCGTATCTATACATGTGTTCAATTACTGTAATAATGATCTGAGCGTTTATACAAACCTATTTCCTGTTTACAGCTTTCTACGTCTGCCTGAAGCATCTCTTCCATGCTGTCTTTATTCATTTGTTCGGCTATTGCGCGATCTTTCAAAAACGCAATCTAAAACAAATGTTGAAAACCCCGAAAGAAGCTCTTGAGTATCCACCTAGCTGGAGCTAAAGCTAAGTACGCAAAGAATTCTTGCTCAAAACGTCTGGTTTTCAGTTTCCTCTGTTTTCAAAGTCAGATTTTGTATAGGCGAGACGAGAATGGGAAGAAACCGGGAAGAGGAAAAGAAACGGGACGAGGGAAAAAAGGGGAAGTGGTGGAAAAGGAGAAGAAATACATCTTTCAGGCGAAATGATTAAAAGAAAAGGGAAGAAAGATGAAAGACATTTTTACGTTGGTTACTTTCTAGTCCAGAACTGGATCCACTTTTCTCGATAACCATTAACCATGTGCAAAGGAGTAAAAATTAAAGTCAGAAAAGCGCGCGCGCGGAAATCAAAGAAAATTCCTCGTTACTCGCCCCAGCTCTCTTTCTCACTCCTTCATTTTTTCCGCGCGCTTCGATAAAAGTAGGTCCAATTCTGGACTAGTTCCTTTCCGATGTCCTCAGGACCCTTTTCTTCTTAAGGTTGGTTTTCACTTACGTCGGAGTTGGATTCCGAGTTGGAATCCGAGTCATACAGGAGATTTCATATGATTGTGAAAAGCTCGCGGCACGACGAACACGGTCGTGACACGGTCAAGGCGCGTCAAGGCACGGCAAAATTCTAGAAAACACCACGGTCGCGGCAAGGCACACTCATGCAGCGCGAATTTTTTTTCGCAGTTATACGAATTCGGCGGTAAGCAGTACATACAAGTGAAAACCGCTCTTTATAAGCGGAATCAGAATCGGAAGCAGAAGCCTCGATTAGATGTTTAGAGGGGGCCTGGAGATGAGCAGTGTGATTGGTTATCTGCTTCTGCTTGCGATTCCGATATTCTGGTTTTCACTTACGTCGGAATTGGAGTCGGAATGAGAATCGGAAGAAAATGGAAACCTTCAGATCCTTTCGATTCCGATTCCGGCGCGCTCATGACTCCGATTACGACTCCAATTCCGACGCATTAGTGAAAACCAGCCTTTATACTCCATTCTCCTTGTAGTCGCTATTGATCCTAGATACCCCTATTTCAAAAACCGCTGTCACAGCCAAAAGCCACAAGGGATGAGTCGAGACAAAAAGTAAACGTCTTTGGTCAGGATATTAGCTGAGATTTCGGACACCGCACATTTGATCTTGGGAAGCATAGCAGCCTGCCATTGTAAAAAGACTAAAATGACCGCGTCTAAATGGATGAATCACTGAATTACTGCCTTGCGGAGTGGCGGCCTTTGGCCCGTTACCGTTCAGTTGACGTTTTTTGAAATAGGTGTATAATATCCATGTGATATAAAACGCACTTACCTCACTACGTAATTTCTCTTCCGTTCCTTCGCTTGCAGTTCGTATTTGCATCAATTGTTCTCTCATTTCCGTCAGCCTCGAGTCTGAGTCCATCTATAACAATCAAATAATGAGAAAGAAGCAGTAAGGACAAACCTTTAACCTAGATCAGTGACTTAAATCACGTGCTATGACTGAAGCCTGATTACAAAACGATTATTAAAATATATCTTGGTAATGCAATAATACTTATTTACCTGGCTGAGCTGTTGAAGTGCGGAGTCCTGCAGGGCAGTATACTCGGACCGTAGACGATTTAACTACAAAACACATTTAAGGGTTATTATTAAATATCCCATGTAAAAAAGAGAAAAGGAAATAAAAGAGATGCATGTCACAAAATCCCAATTCGTTTACCTCGTCTTTCAATTCATTTCTTGATACAGTTAGCTTCTCCTGTGAATGGTGATGATGATGACGATGGTCAGATGATGATGATGATCAGAGGGTCCTGACGGAGAAGGGGGTACCATCTCACAGCCAAATGTTTTTACAAATCCCACTTCCGACCATACGAATCGCAAAATGTTTTCTTTAAAAACATTTTCCCATTCTTATTTTGTTTTTTCCCCTGTTCCCAGTGGCCTAAATACGATTTTCTCAGGGCAAAAACAGGCAAATCCCAGTTCTTATTCTACCCCTTCAGGACTCGCTGATCAGATATTACACATTACTGATACTAATAACAGAAAAATGCTCTTAGTACGACTAAGGCCGTGTTTAGACTAGCGCGTTAGTCTAGACTGGGCAAAGATTTTAACAATGATTGCTTATTATTTAGCATTGTTTCAAGTTGTCTAACTTAGGTGGAACCTCAGTAAACTGTCCAATTGCAAACGCGGCCTTCGTGAGTTCACATGCAAATGTATCTGCCAGACGAATTCTCGCTATCTGATTCGCTAACATGTAAACAATTACACTGGGTGGCCACATTAGCGCGCGCGCGTCGCACAGTATGAATGACTAATAACTAATAATCCAAGTCTTACTATTTGTGCAGCAGCTTCTTTTCTGGTAGCAGCATAATTACGCTGTACGTCCACTAATATCTTATCCAATTTGCTCAGCATGTCTGCCTGTTCATTGATTTGTGTCTGCGCATCCTGACCCGCATGAGCCACACTCTGCTCAAGACGACTCCGCAGCTTCTGTTCCTCAAATAACGCTTTCTGGAAAATATTATTACAATAGTTAAGATATATCAAACATGCATGGGGACGAAAAAGCAAGGAGGAGGTAAGAGTAGATGATTTAACCGTGGGTTCAGGTTTAGCGTGAGCTCGGTTTAGTTCTGGTGGGTTAAGCTTGATTTGGATTAGTTCGGGTAGGTTCGGGTGGGTTCAGCTTGGTTCGGATTAGTTCGGGTAGGTTCGGCTTGGTTCGGGCTGGTTCGATTTCTGCTTGAGTCATGTGAGTCGAGTTGAGTTTTTCTCTCGCTCGAACTTGTTGATGAGAGAAGAAAATTCGTTTCGAAGAGAAGGGGAAGCATTCGTTATCGTAAAGAAATCAAAACAAGAATACAGAATTGTTGTATTGGGATCACTCTATGGAATTAGTTCGGAAACAATACAGAGACAGGGTTTGCTCACTTTTTCGTGCTCTAGAGCGATCTGAAGATTAGATGAGAGATTTTTGAGTTTTTGTCTGTCAGCTTCGACCTTTTGTAACTGTTTCTCGTAGTTGCTACACATGACGCAAGACCTGTTCGTCTCACTTTGGTGCGACACTTTGACCTGAAGAAGAAAAGAACAGAAAATGAATGGAAGGATAAATGAAAATTAAACAAATGACAGTCGCTGTGATTGTCACAGAGTTTAGATTAGCTTAGAATTTCAGAGTTTCAATCCCAAAAATGGATCCTATCGATGGTGCCCATTTTTGCTTTTCCTTTCTCACGCCTCCATTTCTCCACTTTCCCACTTTTCCCGGAGAGTCTCATTCTCATTTTACGGTCATTTTCTAGGCCTCCCAGCAGCGCCCATTAATAAAAAATAATAAAAAATATGTGATCTTATCGAAATGGCATTGCACGTGGAATTCTACCACTAATAAGACTCGGATACACGTTGCTTTCAACGAGGAAATCGCACCGTGTGTCCACCCATGCAAACTGTTGTAGTAGAAATGAGTTCTACTGTTACGGGTGGACACATGATCTCCCCGTTGCAAGCAACGTCGCAGGGAACGTCGCATCATGTGTCCGAGTCTTTAGACTATTGAATTACGCCTCAGATTTAATACCGGTAAAAAATGGTGCCCAAATCTTTCAGATTACCAACCTCTTCCTGGAATACCCGCCAGTCTATCTTTCCTTTACTAGGTGTCCGTTGTCTTGTTTCTAAGTCCAGTAAGGGGCTTTGTTTGATTGCCACAGCGTCTGAACCCTCTGGCACACCTAACGGGGGTGGGGTGAGGTTATCGGCTGACTTGGTCCTCGACACATCAATATCGCTAACTGTATAAACAGAAGAATCAGAGTCTTTTATGATCGGTCTAGAAGCGAGAAAAATACTTCTCTGGAGATACCATATGAGGACATCCGTCATGGTGGAAGTGAAGGAAAATAAAGGCAGATAAACGTAGAAGATATAAAATAAGTGTTTCGGAGCTGCTCAGTAACGCGAAATCTCCAATCAAGATCCCTATTCCTACAGTGTTCTAGTCTCAAAGGGTACCACAGAATTTTTAAGTCTTGGAATATCGGATATTTCCTATCGTATTTCAAGGGCAAAGAACATGTCTTTCCTAAATGATCGCTAAAGAATCCTAATTCCCTCTGCACCATAGGATATCACACGTAAATTTAGAAGTTTATCTCTCTATAATCGGTGATACAAGTGACTAATTCGAAGCACTGACAAACGAAGTGTAACATTTAGTATCTAAGTCTGTAACATAATCTTACATACATTTCAAAATAAGATTTATTTATAACAAAATAATTTAATAGCTTATAGCTTTAAGCAAAGAAAATATTGTAGTTATCTAATTAAGCAATGGATTCTGGGTCTCAACGAACTTATACCGGAAGTAAAATTGTTTTCAAGCAATTTCACTTCCGGTTTCCGACTAGTAAGTTTTTTATCATTATATTTGTCACATCCAGCTTTTGCCATTAATTTTGACATATAAATAGTGTATAATTGGGTTAGGATAGCACATGTAGAAATTGTTTACAGGTGTATTTAGTTATTTGAAGGATGTATATATTCTTGTGGTTAGTCACATGCTACAGGTACCTGCTACAGTGTCTCAACTGCAACTGAATAAGTGTTTGGATAGTGTGTGTTTTCAAGCTCTCTGATTGGCTCAGGGCAGAAGCCATTTGGGAGTCACAGTACCACAGGTATCCCACTCCACTCTCATGTCTAACTTTGAGTTTTGTGCAGTAGATATTTAATTTTCTGTTATGAAGTCTGTTATGCAAGATATTATGAGGTCCAAAAATGTTTCTGTAGTAGGAGAAGGGAGACCTCTTAAAAACATGCACAGTAGAATTAAAATACACCAGCCCTCCCCTCTCTTAATTAATAACAAGGCCCAAATACATTGAGGAGATGCATTAACATAGAGAGGCATAGCCAGGATTTTGCCTTGGGAAGTCAAAACCCATTTTCAGAACATCAGTAAGTTGCTTGCACTTATCACGTGACTACTTAGAGATGTTTAGGTTTCTACAGCATGACAATGACTTTCTTTTATACAACCGCTGAGTGAAAGAGATGGATTAAGCACTTTTTGCACCAACCTATTTGCTATCAAGCATGCTAAAAAAACTACCAACAGGATGGGTGGGGGGGGGGGGGGGGGGGGGAGGGTCCCCCGGGGGCGCCTTGCTTGCCCCCCTGTTCATTTTTTTTAAAAAAAAGAATCTTTTTTTTAAA